>JAQFVV010013664.1:0-86833 GCA_028023455.1 Epiperipatus broadwayi | reverse complement strand
TTTGTTATTATTATTTTTTATTTGTTTTTATTTGTTTTGTTTTATTTTCTAGTTTTCTTATTTATTGTATATTTTTTCTCTGTTTTATAGAACCTTGATAAAGTCCATATCATTATTTAAAAAAATGGACGAAACGTTGGCTATTTATATTTATATTTATTAGTGAAGTTATATATTGTATATCAATAAAAATTTTGAAAAGAAAGTCTCTCCGTAGTTTTTTGTTATTGTTAGCTATAAAATTTAGAAGTGAATGAATTATTATTGTTATTATTATTTTATTCTTTCATAAACTTTTAAAAATTTGCAATAATTAAATTGTTTACATTTTGATTTAATAACTATATGGCATGCCAATCACTCAATAAATATTTTTGAAAATTTTTAGCATGTACACATACAAAGGTTCACCATCACTGCAATAGAAGAATTAATGTCAGAATTAGGGAGCATAAAAATGCTTTCAATCAAAAATTAAATACATCAACTTTTATGTTGCACTTTTTAGAAATTGGCCATACACCTGATTTTGATAATACTAAAATACATGCTATCTTGAAAAAGTATGATTTGATGATAGAATCTACAGAAACATTAAAAAAATCCGATGGTTTAAATAAATTTGATGAAGCACAATGTATTCCAGCCTTGTGAAAACCACTGACTTTCTTTCTTTCTTTCTTTTAAAATCAACTTCAAATAAATTAATTGTAAACTAAAAGAAATAAAAATTTTGTTAATCCATCTAGTCTAAATAACCAACCATTAAATATATATAAGAATGATTGTTCTTTACTTCATTCTCAATCTCATTATTACTTTAGATATAAGAATTCTTTATTAAGATTTTAATCTTGACAATGATGAATGGTACTTCATCAAAATGTCCAGAAATTTAAAGAAAATTATACATGGTTTAATCAAAACAATACTTTGTATATGTCATATATGCATGAAAATACTTTATATATATATATATTAACAGTAAGGTTTATTAAAAGTATGGAAATGACAATAGAAAAAATTATGCTTAATAACTGTGTATTGTATCTTTCACGTTTTTACATAAAACAAATTAAAAATGCTTTTCAAAATAAAATTCTAGATAATTCTGACTGTGTTTAATAATATTTAAGACATTGGTATGACAGATAATAAACTTTTATAAAATTAAATCTCTGTGCACTGTATTGTCATAATTTATAATTCAAAAGTTGACTATTATATTTGCCTTAAGATTTGTGATGATGGTGTATGATTATATGTGATATGTTGGACTAGTTCCATGATCTATGAGTGAATGTTGAATGTATAGAAAATTTTAAACTTTATTTAAACCTTCCAACTACAAACAACTTATTAGTAATAACACACAAATAAACAATACATATGTAATTACTAACCTGTGTTGTTTATTTGTTTGTTATTACTAACAAGTTGTTTGTATTTGGAAAGTTTAAATAAAGTTTAAAATTTTCTATACATTTACCATTGACTCATAGATGATGGAAATAGTCAAACATATCACATTGAATATTATATATCATCAAATAATTTCTTTCACAATTTGAATAATAGGGAACTTCAAATTTTGTCAAACATTATAAGCTTTCACATTGTAATATATAATAACTTATTAATAACTTTATAGAATGTAATATATTTTTTTATAAATAATCCCACTTCCATGTATTATAAATTACATTAAAACTAAATAATTTTTTTATTAAAATAATAATAAGTAAATAAATAGAAAACTTGCAATGTAATGATATTATGGTGAAAAGATAACATTAAGTTCAACAGAAATATTGAATTTTAAAAAGGCATTATTGTTATACAATAAATTAAACAAAAGATGGAATTATTGGACATCTACTTCAAAGCAAAAAATTTATAAAATATATATATTAGAAGAGAATGTAGAAAGATGAATATGAAAAGCAAGGACTGGACTCACGATCTTCAAGAGAAAAGTAGTTATAAATTTTTGAGAGGTAAATCAAGACATAGAAAGGCTTGGAGACTACTTGTTTTCTAGGAGAAACTAACTATCATAACAAAATGCAAAACTATTTTTTAAGGTAAATTTATTTTTTAGATAGCAACAGCCATTAATGAGTTTCAACATATAAAATCAAAATATAAATTTCTATTACACATAGTTTTAATTTTAACACGTATATTATCTAATGCATCAAAAGTTTATTTTTATTTTTTACATTTTCATAAACGAAAGTAGTCAGCTAAAAATAATCTTATGAACGAGTGAAATCATTTAGACCTTCATCAACAAAATGCTATAAAACTTATTTCAGTAAGCCAAGCATTAACTTGTATTTGTAATATCAGAGACTTTATAATTAAAAACAATCTGCAAATATTTGATTCTTTTAAAAATTCGGATATTGTTTATTACATTTTTTGGCAAATATTATTTAAACCAAAATTTGACTTCAACAGACAAAGTCACAAAAACTAATTTAATTAAATATGTTTTTAAAATTATATCATAAATCAAATTTAAACAAAATGCATTTAACATATATATATATCATTAAATTATTTTAATTTTATAGTTGATGACTTTTTAAATCAAACCAAATTTTTCATAGAAGAAAACAGTCTTCACCTGTAATAATCCAAGTTAAATGGAGAATGTAAAATGTGACAGCAAATGGTATTTCTAGTCACGGATCTGACATTGCGATCAATAAACTATTCTTTTCCATTTTATTTATATATGTGTGTAATCTTTCTTTTGTGCACTTTATCATACAATTGTGATGAGGAAACTATTCTAATGTGAAGATAGTGGAGAAAAAATTAATCAAAAAAATATATATATAAAAATAAATGGCCTGTGAAAAAGCAAAAAATATAAAAATTATTAAAACAATTTTAATGATTTTCATTATCTGTTTTGAATGTTTATGTTAATATAACTTTTTTGTAATTATATATATACAAAAATGTAAACTATCTGTAAATGCTGGATATTAACAACATTTGAGAAGTGGATCATTCCAATATTTACATATACAGTAAATTAAAAAACAATATTGATTAGTTATATCATAATTACATAGAGGCTAAACCCTCCATACAGTAACACCATTCAATGCAAACTAGAGTAATCAATGGATGCAAGAAAGTTTGGATATAAAATTCCTATCTAATGCCTTCTTATATCCATTGATTACTCTGGCTTCCACTGATTGGTGCTACTGTATGGAGAGTTTAGCGTCTGTGTAAACAGCTTGTGTAAGCATAAAGAATTGTGATCACGTGATGTTTATTGGTTTAATATTTTATAATTAATTATAAATTATTAATACACAATTGTTTATAAATAAGTAAAAATGATCTTCATCATATGAAGTTTAATGTTTGGCATACTGAAAGAAGCTGTTTTACATCTGTTTAATTTAAAGTTCATCCTTTAATAATATCACTTGTCAGGATTATATTTTAAATAATCATTATACGTGCTGTATTGTTTGATAAAAAGACTGATGCACTGATATTAAGAGGGGTTAGAGTATTATTTCATTATATTGATTAATTATTTCCTATTTGACTATATCTCTATTTTGAAAAATTTAATATTTGTTGTATTAAAACTACATCAGTGTTTGATTTGATTTTCAACCTTAATAATATCATTTTCCAGATGTTCTTTCTATAATACATAAGATAACAAATATAAATGGTCATCTTACATTTGTTGGACTGTCTGATAAAGAACTCACACATTAAAATTAACAGTGTTTGGAATGTTGTTCATCTAAGAATATATATATATTAGGTATGTGGTGAGTATAAAAGATAATAAAAAAAGTTCTTTTTATCTATAGTTGGATTGAAGAAATATAAAATATATTTCATTAATAATTAAATAAAAGTTGTTAAAGCAATCATATTCAGCAGTCAGTGCTATTAGATGTATTATAAATCCTTGAAATATTTACCATAAAAAAATCCAAAAGAAACTCTAACCCCAAAGACTCTATGCATCATAAGAACAACTCAAACAAAGTAAGCATAAATGGTAAACCTGATAAGTTACTGCCAGCAAATGTTTCACTTTAATAAGTAATATTTCTAAAATAAGAATATAAACAATTCTAAACACTTTTACGTTTGAACTGTTTTTGAAGAAACATTTGATAATTCTTTCACTATTGAAACAGTAGGATCTGCTTAGCAGATCTTCGTTTCACCTTTTCTCACCTCTTGCCCACCCTCATACCTTAGTTTAAATCCCAATGTATCGTTGTGTGTCTGCAATGTGCTTATATACTGAAAATCCCACCCAATTTTAAACCACGAGTACGACACTCGTGTTATATGTAATTGTATAACTCATGCCCTATAAATAAAATGTTATAAATTATGTGTGTGTTCACATAATTTAGATTTATTTAAAAAGTAGGTTATATAGGTCGTAATTGTGCACACACTGCGATATTTATTTTAAAACTTATGTTAGAATAATAAATTGTTATTTAAAATTATTTTGTTTGAATCTGTTTCCAAAAATATATTACAGTCATAATATTTGTTTTTGATTTAAAATAAAATTTATATTCATTTCATAAATAGATTCAAATATTGAAAATTAAAGTAAAATAATTTTCTTTTAGATTTAATAAAAATCATGCCATATATTTTCTGTTTAAAATAAATGATGGCTGGTAGAAACAATAGTGTTAATTATTTAATGTTATAGAAGCTTATCTAGAAATGCAGCAGATGTCCACTTAAGATCTTTTCTTTCAATTAGCAAAAGTTTGTTTTAATTAAATCAAAGTTGTAGTCCGAATGTTGACAGGGAAATTAACAACAGAAATTAATTAAAATTTTGTTGAATTCCTTTAGACATTCGATAGGATTGATTACAGTTGATAAGTGAGCAAAGTTTGGAATATTTTTGTAATGCTCCAGGGCAGTTGTATTGTACAATTTCACTATATATAGGAGGGTTTTTATTTGTTCTTCATTCTAGTAATATTCCAGCAATTATTCTAATATTCTAGCAAGATTTCTAGCATTATTCTTCGAGGTATTTTTATTCTAAGATTTCTGAACACATTGCTGAGCTTTCAAAAATAATTGTTCCTGAACTCTCTGAGATTTCAGATTCCAATAGCTACGTGCCTGCAAACTTAAGTATTTGAAGCTGAGTTTTCATCTTCAAATAAATTTTACCATGTTCTACAATACCACTTGAAATATCTATGGATCACCCAAACTTTAAAATTGCTAGCTGTGAAATGACAGAGTAGAGCCGGCAAGAAGGCTATTTTCCTCTAGGGAATGATCAGCCATTGCTCTATACCATCAAATGCAGTCACATAGGAAACCCTGAAACTGCTGCTGCTGCCAAAATATGAACAATACCAGAGTTTGCTGCTGAGTCGTATAAAACCTGCCAACAATCAAACTACCTGCAAATGCTTCTCCAGAGGTAACCCCAACATTAACCCAAGAGCTCTTGTGATTCTCTCCTATAATTAATACACTATAGCTATTTAAATTGTTTTCCATCTTACTTTACTTTATCATGTATTCCTTTAAAATGTTCTAATAATCAATAATTTTGCTCTCTATCCTTGGGTTAATATTTTATATTTATTAATCTTTCTCTAGTCTTTGACCGAGTGAATTATTCCCTTTGTTAAAAGCAAGATGCCGATATTAAGGCATTTTAAAATTATAAATAGTTCCCATTTTTATTATCTCATGAATCACTTGTTCGAAGGCTATTCTAATCTTAGTCAATATGTGTAATAATTATATAGTTTAAAATTTACATTTTATCGATTTTAACCTAATATGAGAGTATGTGTGAGGTCAATGATTAAATGTGTTACAAATGCATGATTGTGTAAATAAATCTATGCTTTCTTTTCAAACCTGCAAGCACGCATTTTCCTATTTTAAAATATAGTTTGCTTTAATTTCAAAGTTTGTAATTGAGGTCGAGAATGGCGGACTCTCTTTAAATAATTATTGGGGAATTGATTAGGCATTTTCTCAATCTAAGTAAATCCATTTTGTATGCTTTATATACATTAGTCGATTATTGCTAGTAAGTGAATTGGTTGTTGAGACCGCTTTGATTCTCTTCAAGGGCTTTAAATAGCCAAGTCTGTTCCCCATTCGCTTTCTTCGGTTCCCAGGCAGAGTGTGTACTCGAATTTCACACTTGGGAGTTAGATACAGCCGTCACCCAGTCACTAAGTTTTGGATGAGTCCAGACTTCGGCTCTCCATGACAACACATTTCACTATAATTTTACTTATTTATATTTTACAAAACATCCATGATTTAAATGTATCACATCCTTCATCCTTTAATAAATTCCTTATTAGCAATACCAACCTCCCAATCTATCTTTAATTATAATTATAAAATAAATGCCTTGTTCATATCCCCACTTTATCGATTAATAAGCTTTGGTCCATGCTATTCTCGAAATCAAGAAATATTGTATTAAACCTTAATGTTCAAATGTTTTATCAAACTTTTATAATTTACTCAAAGCACCTCGCACATCTTCCCATCTCTTTTAAGCACATTATCGTAATACTATATTAGCCCGAGGTATAGAATCTGTACTTAACAACCTTTTAATGTAATTTTATGGAATGTTATGCTAACAGCCATTTTAGTAAGCGTCCCTGTCTCATATAAGCAGACAGTGTGCATTATATATATTTCTTGCAATATAAATAAATATTTTAAATCTGATAAACTAATTTTGATCTTTTATTTTATTGATCCCTATCACTGCCTCAGTCTATATATCTATTTTATACATTTCTTTTGTACTATCCATAGATGTTAATTAGCAACCCAACTTATCTCGTAGTATAGAGTCTCTTTGTTTCTCCCTGACCACCAGGCACCGGTAAAGAGATATATTATTAGTAGCATCAGATACGTTATCATGTAGGTGGCGCTGTGGAATTTGGGCTTTAGATTCGAACTTAGTATATCTAGAAGGCAACCCCTCCTAGAGTGTTCAGTTTCATGTTTGGGGTTTGAATTCTGCAGGGTGTTAGTGAGATAGACGAATCTGACTGTTACACTATATATTTTTTGCAAATTATTCAATTATATTAAAAACATCCCAGTTACTACTATCAATATTTTCTTCTTTTCTTAAATCTGTCACTATATAAATTTTAAGAATAATAAAATTTTGTTTTATATTAAAATAATAAATTTGTTTAAGCAATCATAAATGTGAAAACTAGATTATTAAAAAACATAAAGATATAAAAGTAAAATGTTGTGAATACATAGAATGGTTTTTAAAATGTTATAAAAGACAATATAAATTAATTAAACAATTTTAATTATAATTAAATATAAATAAATATTTTTTAGCATAAAATGTTAAAAATATCTAGAGTAATTTTTTTGTGCTTAGAGATTTAAATTAAAAATTTTAGTAATAAATATAAATTTTGGATGTATAAAATGATAAAGATTTCTTTGTTATTTTGAGAATAGCAGTAGAATAAACATTAGATATGTTTGATTATAAAGCTATTACAATTTAAATATACACATATATTATGTGAATAATATATTAAAAATCACTCAAACAAAAATGAATTAAATAAATAAAAAATAATTAAAATTAAACAATCATTAGAAAAAGGTACAAAAATTATGATAACTGTGGGTTTTGAACAAGAAAAGACAATAAAATGTATAGATGATGAACTGAATTCAGACCTATATGACTATACAAGCAAATGATTTGGGATTGGAAGCATTATGGCATTTTCATCTTGGACTCCTAGCTTTATAGTTAACCAAATAGATAAAAGGTGACAGCTGGAGGGTTTGCATTAGATTCTAAGATCTAGGTGCAGTGCTCTCAAATTCAAGGCTCCTCATTTATGAAATCCACAAGCTAAAAACTAGTCTGAAGGTGTTGGATGAGTACGCACTAGATAGGGATTTTATGCATAAACCTTCCTGCATCCATTGATTATGAAGGCTTGCACTTGGTGGCACTACTGTATGGAGAATTTGCTATTCTTAATATGAAATCAACATCACCATGTCATATACATTTATCAATGTAAATTTTTTTAATGTCACCAAGTAATCTTATAACTGGTATTTCAGTTTGATAAACATTTTAAAAATATGATAATATTCTGAGGCTATATCTTGATTGCCCAAAGCTTCAATTATTGGGGAAATGTCTAAAGAATTGAATATCTTTTCATAATCTAGTAAGCAAAAGCATAAGTTGTATTCATTGGCTCATTTTATAACTTAATCCAATACTTGGATATGATCAATGCATTAAAAATCACATTTAAATCCAGTTTGTTTATTTGATTAATTTGAATCCAAAATTCATTATAGACAAGTTGTAATTATCTTGATAAATATTTATGTAGAATTGATAAAGTATTGATAGATTAGCATTTTGAATACTTCTTTATCATCTATTTTTAAATATCAATATTATTACTGCATTTTTTCAATAATCTGGTACATCTTTACTATTTATACATTTAGTGTATACTTTTGTCAAAAAAATTTCTATTTATTCATGTGCGACTTTTAAAATATCATTCATAATTCCCTCATTTCTTAAAACTTTTCTTTTCTTCATAGATTTAATTGCATATTTTACTTCTTTATTTAAAATGCTGGGAAATTCAAAAAATGTAATAATTGTATGAAATACTGTGCTTTATTATTTCTTATCACTATACAATTCTTTATAAAAAATTTTCACACATTTAATGATGTTATCCCTTTTTAAAAACTTAGTTTTAACTTTTCTTCTTACTGCTAATGTTTTTTTTCAATACCAAGGTGCAGTTTCATATTTTTGAGACACTATTTTCTATAAATTTCCTTATCAATTCATAATTATATTTTCTTTTATCATTATTAACTCTGTTTTTTATCATATTATAAAACTTTATATATTCCCTTTTTTAATGGATCATTTAATATATTGTCATATTTCTTCTTTGCCTTATACTTTGTTTTGTCGAAGTTAAAAACTTACAGATAAATTGTTAATTTTTTTATACTAGCTATCTTTCATGCAGTTTTCAATAGTGTAAGTTATTTTTTTATTGATTTCAGTTTTGTTTGAAACATTTTTAATGGTTGCCAATATTTTAAAATAATTAAAAAGTTCTCACTTAAATTGTTTAGGCTGTTTCTAAAAGTTAAGAATATCACTTTTTAATATCGTTTTTGTTTCATAGTTTTAATCTCTCTAGATTTGCATTAACACATATGTTATATCTTAATCTGTAATTACTTCCTTTTTAAAATTAATTAAGAACATTACAATCCTGAAATACACACTTTCTTTTACTCAAAATATGATTCAAATTTGCTGAATCTGCAATTATATGTTTACATATTCCTTTCCATTTAGCATTTATACAGATTTTTCTTCTTTTTTTCAAATTCCACTATTATGATTTTTTAACTGTGTCACTATAATCAAATTCAATCACAACTCTATCAATTTTTTTTTCATTCTAAAATTAACAACTGCCAGAACAATTTCAATGGTGTTTGTAATCAAAAGCAGTTTGTATATCTATATAAAAAATTCTTTATTTCTTCAACAAATTAAGAAATTGTTGGGCAATAAACCTGAATTATCTGCATTTGATATCTATCAGCAATTTGTATAACTAATGTTTGCATTCTTTCAGATATATCATCAATCTCCACACTGTTGTTCTTCATTTTTTTTTACTTTTAATGAATCCTATTACACTTTTAATTTCAATATTTGTGCCTTTGTATTAAAATATAACTTCATTTTTCCAAATTAATTATAAAGTCAACAATATTCCATTTTAATATTAGTCAGTTTTTTTCAAGTTTTATAAACTTTCTTTACTTGAAAGAGATCTGTAATTATTATTACTAAATAAAATGTCATCAAATAAATCTGTATCTGCAACCAGGTAATTTTTATCATCATTTTCTTTCAGCTACCAGCTATTGCATTGGCTAATGGCTTTATAGCCTCTTGGAAATAAGGGCTATAATTTATTTCTTTTGAGTGTGGAAAAATCACTTTCATACACATTCATCCCCACTTTTAAGAAATTCAGTTAGTATTATAGTTAAGAATTATTAGATATTTGAGTAAAACTTTGATGCTATTTTTTGGTTCTAAACTCAGAGACAAAAAGTCAGTAAAATCATCATCCTATTAATATCTAACAGTGATAATATAATCATTGTTGTTTATCATATGAATAATCATAAAGTAATAACAGCTACCATAGCAAAAATATGTAGAATGAACATTAAAAATATGACCTTCTCATTTTCTTTGAGGTCTTAAAGGGAATCAAAGAGTATTCTTTTGGTTAATAGCAAACTATTTTCTGTAATTTATATCTGCAGGTATGGGCATATATATGTATAAAAATTATAACTAATCATAATAGTAGATTGAACTTTGGCATTATAAACAATATAAATATATATTGAGCTGGATGCTTTATTTGCTTCAAAAGCACCATCGGATAAGTCAAAATTAAAATCTAAAATGTTATAGATTTTTTTAAAAAAATTGAATTTAAAAATTTTTGTACTTTATTTTTTGTATTTATTAGAGTACAAACCATAACACATACTCAATTAAAGAGAGAAATTGTAACAGCACTTTTAATTTAAAATAAGTTTTAATTAAAATTAGTTCTTTTTTATTTTGTTGATTGTAATTTATTTTAAAAGCTGAGACTTATCTTTTTAAATTAATTTTGAAATAGATAAGAACCCTGGTCAGATTTTTTTTAAAATTAAGATTAAGTGAGAGATAGAGATCAACCCTGGACAAAACTTTTTAATTAAAGATTAGGTAGGAGATAATTCACATAAATAATTCTGGGTTTTTGACTGAGTTATTATTCTCCTTATTTTTATCATGAATCTTATTTAGGTTGCTGTTCTAAACATTTATATTTGGCTCAATGCAGAATGCCGAATTGGAATTTTTTCTGACCACTGATAGTATTTCCTGCTTGCTGTGTTCAGAAAAAATTGCTTAGCTATTTGCTAATAGATGTAAATATGCCAAAACATCAGAAATAGTGACTGTCCCTTCAGGATGCAGAAAATATTAATATGCAGTGCTAAATCAACCCAAAGATGAACCCCAGAGTGCCATAATTGTGCCTTCAAGAACATGACCTAAAACCCAAGTCCAGAGCTGATCCTAAGTATTGCATTTATATTACTGACCAAAGAAATAGAAATCAAAACCTTTGAAATAAACCCTATGCAGATCTGAATTTTGTCTATCCCACTGGAAGAAATCCACTGAACTGAACATTATACCTGGAAGGTAAACTCACCTTTTCATATCATAACAAGGATTTAAATCTCTTGCTTAAATCTCTATGTTAAAGTCTCAGTTTAGTCTAAAAAGAAACCTGCACCTATAATAAGATGCATAATCATTTAAATATCATTAATTACTTTATTATGTATTTTTCTTATTATTACATGTATTGAAATTTTAGTTTTAAGATTTCATATTTTAAATTTATTTATCCAACAGCCTTAATAAATATTACTTATGTAATCAATGTGCGTTTAAATAAATTTATAATTACAACTTTAAATTATCGTAATAGATTTCTAGCGATAAAATCTTTCCATTGACTCATTGTAAATCGAAAGATTTCACAAGTATTAATGTGTAATAAGAAATGTGAACTTAATTAGTGAAGTATTGAATAGATTCATGCTCTCAGATCGAACTGCTTCAGCTTCACCTATTTAAATAGAAAGTAGGTTGAAGTAAAGAAAGGTTCCCCTCTTTTCTTCCAAAGAGTAAGCTTGTGGTTTAAGACCTGTAGAGGTCCCTACTATCACATTTTTATATGCATGTGCTTGAGGTTACAGCCTTAATAAATATTACTTATGCAATCAATGTGCGTTTAAATAAATTTATAATTACAACTTTAAATTATCATAATAGATTTCTAACTATAAAATCTTTCCATTGACTCATTGTAAATCGAAAGATTTCACAAGTATTAATGTGTAATAAGAAATGTGGACTTAATTAGTGAAGTATTGAATAGATTCATGCTCTCAGATTGAATCACTTCAGCTTCACCTATTTAAATAGAAAGTAGGTTGAAGTAAAGAAGGGTTCCCCTCTTTTCTTCCAAAGAGTAAGCTTGTGGTTTAAGACCTGTAGAGGTCCCTACTTTTGCATTTTTATACACATGTGCTTGAGGCTACAGCCTTAATAAATATTACCAAGAGTGTATTGCAAGTTTGTATTTTATATGCTTAGTGTTTTGGTATTTTTATATTACTAACCCTTGATAAATGCTTGGGCAGATATTAGTAGTTTTCTTTTTAACTCACCTGTCCCTCTATTCTATTCATTGTAATTAACTTAGTCAATCTGGGTTTGTATTTTCTCCAGACCGTAAATCTTTTGGTTAGCAATTTATCTAATGTATTGTCCTGTTTTTCTTAAACAGTAGAGATTTTGGTTTTCCTAATGTTCAGATTATGTAATACTGTAATCTTTTCTTTTGTCAGAAACAACATTGAAGGTCTTAAACATAATCTTTTATGAGTGCTGGCAGACAAATGACAATCTTATTATGTCCTGAAGTTTTACTGAATTTTAGAAAATGATCACTCTGCCCTGTTCATTGAATTCCATACAAGATCATTCTTTTTGTTTTCAAATCTCTAACTAAAGGATACTGGAATTTGTTTAGACAAATCACTGGCAGGAAGAAATCATAATTTCTTTAATTCTTAGGTGAATGTCCTTATCTGCTGAAGTGTTTAATGTGTCAATACTCTCATACACTCTCTGCTAAACCAGGTGGAGGAATTAAAGTCAATCTTTTATACTTTGTTTGACAAATATTCATTTTTGAATTTAATAAACTTTAAAATTATTTATAATTATTTTTGGCTACCATTTGTCTCTGTGTCCTTTCCCAATTGTCTGAACAATATTTAAGATCTCTTTCTCCATCTGGGTCTAGCTGGTTGCATTGATCATCACTGTTAACTTTTCAATCACTGTAAATTAAATTTTCTAGGTTGACAGTGTTCTAGTGGCACCCTCAGTGATCAAAAGAAGATTGAAGTGACTGGTACAATGCATATATCATTAAAAACCAGTCAGCACTGAGACAATCCCAATATCAATAACAATCAACAATTTCAAATAGTTGTCAAGGCAACCTTCTTTTAACAATAAAGGTAGAATCCCACCTTTATTAATGGTCTAATATACTTATGTAGACACTAAAGACTATAACTTGACCACAGAGATTGAAATTATTGCTACTAAGAAGTTTAAATAAACCTCTTTAAATAGGTAAATATAACTTATTCTGAATGTAGACTAATAAATAGTCAGTTACAACATTACATATTGCAATAATAAATTTCAAATTGCACCCAAAGTATTACTTAAATAATAAGTGTAATAATGTTCAAGGCCAAATGAGTTTATAAGTAATCATTAAAAACCAGTCAATACTTAGCCAATCCCAATATCAATAACAATCAATGATTTCAAATTGTTGTCAAGATAACCTCCTTTTAACAATATGGTATCCCACCTTTATTAATGGTCTAATATATGTATACATTAATAATCGCAACTTGACCACTGAGATTGAAATTATTGATGTACATATATAATTTTTATTCATTTCACAAATGTCTATTTGTCAAAAGACTAGAGATAAACATATTTCACTGGTTAGAATAACATCTTAAACCACTCAACACTAATGGCAGCCAGTGACAAATAGATGTACCAAAAATCCTTTTCCCTACCACATAAAATATCTTAAATCCATATATGAATGCTTACATAACTTTTGATGAATGGGAACGAACTCTTAATGTTTAGTATCAGCTGCTTTCCAAGATATCGGTTGTACGCTATTCAATCCGTTATCTCAGTTTTTCAATAAACAGGATTTCTTGTCTTTTAAATTTTAACTTTTATTCTAGCAGTTAAATTTAGCCTTTTAATCTGCCACTGTCTGATACTGTTTGTATTATGCATTCAAATTTACAGATGTTGCTTAGCAACACTTTTTCTTTTAGATTTCAATTACAAAAAATAATTTTAAAATTAAGTTTAGTATGCATTTTGTTTTAATTTTTTTTCAAGGTATTTGAAATACTTTGAATATAAAACATACATTATATATCCTATAATAAAATGATTGCTTTTCACTTAGAATCCTTTTTTCTTCTATTAATTAATTAATTACACTTTTGAATTAATTTGAGTGATATTTATTTATCAATATTACTTTACCAAAAAAAAAAAAACCCTAATATTTCCATTTTTTATTTAATTTATTAAAGTTTTTAGTCTTGTACGGGAGCAAAATATTAAATAATAACATGAAAAATTAATGAAAACTATTTTTTTTATTTATTAAGGAAAAAAAATGCAGGGGACTGATCACCCACTACATGATGTAAATACATTTGTTTAAAGAAATCTTGAGATCGTACCACAGTCAATAACCCTAGTCTTCTCCATTGATTCATAAGAGTCTTCGAATTGCCAAGTCCTTTAATTCACAGATCTTAGAACTTCATCCATGTTGCCATATCTTTGTATACACCACATCTATGGAATTCATACTTTAAACTGTTTCTGAATTTTCATCGCCTTCCTGTTCAGAGTCTTCTTCAAAATGGTCCTCTTGCAAGTTTATTTCTTCATCATCTCTGATTTCTTCTCTTTCATCAGTATACACTTTATTTGTTGATACTAATTAGGTTCTGCTTCCTATGATTAAATTTTAGGTCTTGCTTAGTAATCAAGGATTCAGTTGTATAATCTGAAAGTTTGTTGTTAAACTTTGGAATATTCTCAATAATTATTGCTTGAAGGAGGATAAATAATTTGGAGCTTCAATGTCTCTGTTTAGGTCTAAAACATCATTTGTACTAATTTTGTCTTTGAATTATTACTTTTTTGCTCATGAATCACTTCGTTGTAATTCTGTGTTGATTTGGAAAAAAAAAAATTCTAATTTTTGAGGCCCCCAATGGGCTAATAACTTTTGTTCTGATCATCAGAGAAACAGTATTTTTGTGCAGGAGATAGCTTGAGTCATAATCTATATTGTTCAATTCTAAAATTGAGATCAAATTAAAATAATTTTCCGATCTACACTGTTTAGTTGCATTCAGCAACTTCCGGTTTGACACGACGATGTCATATCTTTTTTTCTATGAACAATTTAACACTGGGATTTTTTTTTCCTTTAGTTTTATGATTAATTTTTGTATCTATAATAACCTCTAGGTCATTTTCTGTCTTCTCTGACTGGTTTGCAGTCATAGAAACTAGTTTCACATTTCTAATATCTGATGCAATGATGAAATTCTTAAAACTATCTTTGTTAACATTTTATTTGCCACATTTTCTATGTTCTTTGATGTCCAAATGATTTCTATTTTTATTCTAACAAGTCATTTGGATTTCTAGTGTCTCTATTCTTTTTAGAATTATTTGGTTTGATTTAAAATTATTTTCCAAGGTTTTATGTTGTTCTAATGATTCCTAGAATTATTTAACCTAGCTTTGCCTATTTCTAATGGCAGCCATTTGTATAACTGGACTGATAGAAACTCTCAATTATTTTTGAGTGAAAACTGTTCAAAAATTTCTTATAAAGATAAAAAAATTAATAAAACAGGTATTCACTTACATCTTGGTAAACTTTTCTTCTATGAATCCAGAATTGGACTATGACTATGGTGAATAAAACAGAGAACCTGTAAAAGTGAAAACTGGAGTCTCGGGCTCCCTCTGTTGATTTAAAAAGTTTTGTTCTAATTTAATATATACATGCTAATCATCTTGTTGCTGCTGGATGGCCTAATATATATATATATATATATATATATTACTTGAATATATAATAAATATATATATATATTACTTGAATATATCTTAAATAGATATGTAATGAATATAGAAAAGATGTTAGATGTGAAGGATAGCGTGATAGAAAACATAAAAGCATAAAGTAATGGGAATATTAGGTTTACAAAAAATTAACTGAATGAGGTAGAGAAAAAATTGAAAAATGGAAAGGCAAGAGGTTTAGATGGATGGGCAGCAAAGATAATAATGAATTTAGGATATAGGGCAAAAGTAAAGTTATTATCTTGTTTTAATAAGATGGCACAGAATAGAGTTTTTCCGAGTAGTTGGAATAATATAAGGAGTAAGATTATTATTTAAAGGAAAGGGTAAGGATCATAGAAAGTTAAATAATTATAGACCAATAGTGGTAACATCAGTTTTATATAAAGTTTTTTCATATATGGTGGCTAGAAGAGTTGTAAAATGGATGGAAGGGAATAATGTAGTGGGGGAAATGCAAGAAGATTTTAGATTAGATAGGCATATAGAAGATAGTTTATTTGTAGTTACACAACTTATGGATATGATTAGGAATGCAGATAAAGTTATATATGAGTTTTATAGAAATAAAGAAGGCATATGATAGAGTAAATAGAAAGAGATTATGGATAAGTTTAGCAAATTAGGGAATGGATGAAGCTTTAGTGGATATTAAAAAATTATATGAAAATAATTATTATATATATATACATCAATTAGGGAATATAGAATCACTAAACATCACATGATTACCATCCATTGATTACTCTGGTTAGCACAAGGTGGTACTACTATATGGAGAGTTTTTTGCCTGTTTACTGAATATAGAATCAGTTAAAGTTAAAAATGGGGTAGGACTAAGGCAAGGATGCCCTATGTCACCTATTTTGTTTGTGTTGTATTTGAATAAAATGGAAAGAGCAATAGAAAGATTAGGAAGAGAGATAGAAATACCATTAGTAGGTGGTAAGAGAATATATATTTTGTCAGGTCTTTTTTTTGTGGATGATATATTTTTGTATGCAGAAAGAAGAGAAGATATGGAAGTTATGCTGAGGACATGTGCAAGAGTGGGTAAAGAGACGGGGATTAAATTTAATGAAGAAAAATCAAATATAATGATGGTTAATACTGGGGAAAAAGAAGATGTACAATTTTTATTGGAAAGATATAAAGCTAATTGTGATGAATAGATATAGTTATTTCGGAATTATTTTAAGTAATCAGAAAAATTATTTGCATGAATGGGAGAAAACATTGATAAATGAAGCAAAGAAAAAAAAGAGATTGGTAAAGAAATTAACAGTGTCTTCATATAATAAATGTGATGTAGTTAGAAATATATGAAAGGGAGTTGCAGTAACAAGGTTAGCATATAGTAATGATGCATTATGGGTTAGTAAAGGGGTATTAAATTACTTAAAAAAAGTTCAAATGGAAGTATGAAGACATGCATTAAATGCAGAGGTATGGACAGCAAGGGAGACAATTCAAGGAGAAATGGGATGGTCAAGTTTTCATATGAGAGATGCAAAATAGTAAAATGAAAATGTTTGGTAGATTGCAGTTTATGGATAATAAAAGAATAGCCAAAATATTATTTAATTGGGTTATGAATAAAGGGCAGGCAACAAGATGGGTGAGAAAGGTAATGCGGTATGCAAAAGATTTGGATAAAGAATTTATATCACTATATTTGTACAAAGGATAGGATGATTGTGTTAGAAGAATTGTTGAATGTTATTGTGGTAAGGGATGGGATAAAAGAATAGATTTATTAATAAAGAATAGGGAGTTAGAGAGATGGAGAACTAATATGGAGAGTAAAAAGAATTTAAATATATATAGAAATAAAAAAAATATTAGGTGCGACTTAATGTATGATAATAGTAAGGAAAGTAGTTTATTGTTTTTGATAATTTTCAAGAGAATATACATGTAAATGGAAAAAATATGGGTGATTTAGTCTGTAAATTATGTAAGGAAGGAATAGAAAATATTAGACATCTGTTAATTGAATATGAAAAAAGTGATTATACAGAAAGTGGATTATTGGTTTTTTTTGCTAGGTTTGGGAAAATATAAGAGGGATTTAGATATAAAGGCCATAGAGTTGACAAAAATTATGTTGTGGAAATGGGATGGAGTGGAATATGGGAAAACTTAGACTGGGGTATTGAAAATAAAGTGGATAACAGGTTTCTCTGGGCATAATTGCTGAGAGATTCTTGACTTCGTTTAAGGAGAAGCTACAGTACATCACATCACATGAAAAAAATATGGAAAAAGTTAAGATTAAAGTAAAAGATAGATGGAATGGTAAAACAGCAGCCATAGGAATTGAACGCATGCAGCGACATAGGAAAAATAATGGTATGTCATTGCACACAACTTTTTCAATATATTACTAAAAGTGTCACTCTCTGATCCACATCCTCAAAAAAAAATTTCCCCAGATTGTAATGGAACAACCAGTCATTCCGTCAGACAGACCTCCACCTTTGAAGATAAGCTGGCTAAATCAGATACTTGGCTACCTTCTCGCTCACAATGGCAACTCAACCCTAGTATTCAGACAGAAAATCTCTATTTGTGATGTTCATAACCTGCTATTTCCCACACAAAACTCTACCATTCCTTACCTCGGTGGTAACAATCAGGTGGTCATCAGATTTTTCAGGCATCTCAAGCTGGAGCCAAGGTTCCTGGACTTTCTAGTGAAAATCAACCTGAATTCACTCCAGACAAACTGGTTCCTGCACTATAGGAGATTCCTCAAGAACATAGATCCTATGTGTCACAACTGCCATAGAACCTGTGAAACCTTTGATCACATGATAAATGATTGCCCAGCATATGACAAAATCAGAACTTTCATTACTCACAACTGCCACATTTCCCTGAACAAAATCTTAAATATCAAGAGCTGCTTCCTGTCCAAGGACTGTCACCACAAGACTCCCGACCTTTATCACTTATGCCACCTGGATAGCCAGATGTCACAACAAGTTTACCTTTTCTCATCCCAAGCCTGAAGACATTCATTTCCAAGCTGAAGGAATTTTGCCATAAGGACAGAATCATCTCATCCAGATTCTTATTTGACAACACTTGGAGCCTGATCATGCTGGATTAAACAACACCAATGACCACAACAGAACATCTGGTTGCCTGAGTAACATGGATAACTATTATTTTTGATTTACAATTGTATCATTATTTCATATGGTTTTTCAATAAAGTTATTTATAAATAAATAAAACGTCAATAATATAAACAATGGAGAACTATTTTCTTTTTTATATATGGTATAAAATAAACAAAACTTTATAATCCTTGTAGTATGAAAAATTAAATAAAATAATATTTATGAAAATCAAGAAAAATAAACTAGGTATAAAAGTATATGAGAAATGAATTGATCTGATGATGGTCAATAAATACTATTCTGTCCCATAGACAGGTCTAGAGAGTAGTCACATCATCTATTTTTTCATTGCATTCTTTTTATTGCACAGCCTCTTCTCAGTTACAGATAATTCTTCCTATCTCTCATATTATCAAACAATGGCAATATCTTCCATTCTTTCTTTTTGCTTCAACTCACCATTACTACAAAATATTTTTCATTAAACTATACCATTTCTCTTTCTAATTTCCTCAATCAATCTTTTTTCATTTCATCATCAACAGTATATTGTCAATGGACAGATCCAGTGAGTAGTCACATAATCAATTCAACCATTTTCCATTCCATTCTCTTCCTTGCCCAGCTCTTCATATCCACATAACTATTTCCATCTTTTATATCATCCAACAACGGCAATCTCTTCCATCCTTTCTTTTTACTTTCCCTCACCCTTCCCTCCAAAACATCTTTTATTAAACTATAATTTCTTCTTAACATATGTCCAATCCATTTTCTCTCTCTGATTTCCTCAATCAATCTTATTTTTTTCATTTACTCTTTTCAAAACTTATTCATTTGTTATTTTATTTATCCAATTGATTTTTTCTTTCTTCTCCATGTCCACATCTCAAAGGTTTTCAATTGATTCCTAATTTTATTACTCATTGTCCATGTTTGACAATTATACATTAGTATATTCCATAGATAACATTTAATTTTATCATTTACTCTTTGTAGAATGTCATTTGTTGTTTTATTTATCCATCTATTTTTTTCATTCTTTTCTATGTTCACATATTAAAGGCTTCCAATCTGTTGCTAAGTTTGTTACTCGTTGTCTATGTTTTACAACCATATATTCATACACTCCACACATAGCATTTAGTTAATCTTTTTCTTAATTCATAAAGTAACAGGTGTCATACTGCATCCTTACCTAACTCCTTTTTCTATATTGACTTGCTTAATCTCATTATTTTTCAGTCTAATTCTTATTATTTTCCCAATATTCATATTTCAAATCAATCTTCTCTCTTTCCAAATTATTTATATTTTAAGATGGTAATACATTTATTTCAGATTATTCTATCAAATGTTTTTTTCTAAATCCACAAAACATATACCAGTTCCTTTATCTTTTTCAATATATCTTCTGTGTGATTTCTCTTACAACACTAATGGGATCTCTTCTACTTTTCCTTCTACTCTACCTCCCTATAAATTCTTTGAGATAAAATTCTCAATTAAATTTTAAAAGTAAGAGGTATTGCAATCATTATAGTCCTTAAAATATCTTCACATCAAACTCCACTATTATATATCAAATTGCAAAGTCTACCTATTTCTTTCATAGTAAATTCTCTCATTTCTTTCAAAAATGCTATAGGTGTTACATCAAATCTAACAGCATTACCATTTTTCATTTGTGCAATTGACTTTACTACTTCACCTCACAATATTCCCATATCTTTAACATCTACTTCAATATCTTCTTCATTTTCAAGTTCATATATAATTGAATTATTTTGTTTTATAAATAGACACTGAAAATATACTTTTCATATTTTTAATATATTATTGTTATCAGTTAATATCCATTCTTATCCATAATTTCACTTGCAAACCATGCCTCCAAATAAAATTTCTAATTTTATTAAATGCCAGATCATATTTCACCAGTTGAAGCATTTCTATCTCTATATATTCTTGTTCCAACCATTTTTCTTTTGCTAAATATGTTTTGTTTCTTGCTTATTATTAATTTTCCTATAAGCACTTTGCCTTTCCCCAGTATTGACATTCTTTCCTCTTCTCCTTACTTACATCTTTTCCAACATACTTTCCATTATCAAAGGTCATTTAGCTTTTTTTAAATGAATAGTGCCTATTTCAATTTTTGCTATTTTTAATAATCCTCCTTTAATCCTACACCAAAACTTATCAGAATTATTAATATATTCCTCACATTTATCAATCCTTTTAATTGAATTTTTACATATTAAATCAAGTTTTTTTTCCATTTCTCTCTATTTAGGTCCCATCTTACATATCTTTTCTCCTTTATATTATTTTTAAACTCAACATTAATTTAATTATAATCTGAGTTTATATTAGCACCAGGCAAAATATGCAAACCCTTAATAACAATCTTGTACATATCCAGAATCAATATATAATCTGTTTGATAATCCTTATTATCTGGAGCTTTTTGTGTATACAACCTTGTTATATGATTTTTAAAGCAAATGTTTGCAATCACAAACTCATTTCCTTTACAAAATTGTACAAGCCAGCTATCTCTTTCTGATAATTTACAACAATTTCCCTTCTTTATTTTTCATAACAACATTCCAGTCACCTAATAACAATATACATGCTTGTCAAAGAGAGAAAAGTATTATAAAGAAACTTAAAAATGATATAGATACAATAAAATCAGAGAAAGTCAAAGGTGATCTTTAAAGTGCATTATCATAGTAGAGTGTAGTATTCACAAATATGATGCAAGAAATGAAGAAAGAAAATGGTAATATAAAGAAAAATGTAAAGCAAAAGAAATAGTAAAATGAAGAAAGAATTTAAAGAAAAAGTGATTAATATTGAAAAAATTTAAAAGACCGACAAAAGATATATGGTAGAAGAAAAATATATAACAAAAAAATTGTCAGAAATAAAAAACATGAAACTGATACAAGAGAAATTGGAGAAATATGAAAAAAAATGTATGTGATAAGATAAAAATTTCTAAATAGAAAAACAAATGAAAGAGAAAATTAAAAGCCAGAGAAGAGAAATTATAAAAAAAAAACAATAAAAAGATAGAACAAAAATGTGATAGAGAAGAGGCTAAAGTGGATGCATAATTTTGAAGTAAAATCAGGCAATACCTAGATTAGCCTTATTTTCTGAGATAAAAAAATTCACCAATATATGGATGGAAACAAAAAGCAAATACATACTTCTGAAGCACAAAAGAATCATATGATGCATAAAAGGCACTATTCTATATTGTCACCATATGCAAAAAATTGTAAACAAACCAGTCATGGCCAGCTCATGAAGTGAAGAAAAATAAAGAGAAATAAATTACCAGTTGGTTCAAAAAATGTATTGCCCCAAAATAGAGAAAATAGTAGAAAGTAGGCATTATAGTTTAAGACACGAACTACTTTCTCGCAATTGGAGAAATAGATCATTAGCATAACCTTTCAATGCAAATTAAAAAATAACAAGATATCTGCAAAGTGAAGCTTGATAATTAAATTGCTTATAATGCTCATTATAAATAAAAGGAAAACCTCCAATAAAATTCAAAAAATACCATCACCAAAATATCACTAGAGTTATAGAAACATAAAGCACATACAAAACCAATGGCTAAAATCTTAGGATAAACTATATATCAATTCTACCAAAAAGCTGCAAGACTGAAGAAGAAAATTAAAGACAACTTTCAGAAGGCAATACCATAGAATTAAAATACAATAGATTTTTTTTTTCAAAAAATAACCCATCATTATAAAGTAAAAATAAATGACAGAAAGCAAGAAACTGTGCCTACCATAGCAAAAATTGTCCTGAAAAATGTAAAAAGTAGGCAATAATAAAGGAATTAAATTGATATTCAAGTAAATATAATCCAAAGTTCAGACGGCTGGTGAAAAATATTTTTCTTACTATAGCCATAATATACTGAAATAATTATATCCATGATATAATTTTACAGACTTTAATATACAATTATTATGCTGAAAATAAACAAATACAGGCTAAAAATAAATCAAGTTTTTGTGCAATGACATAAAATCCTATTCTGAAATTATTTGCATTACAATGGTTTATATACTCAAGAATCAGAAATAGATTAAAAACAATAGAAGTTATAAAAAAAAACAACAATTGAAAGGGATAAAAATGTGACTTATAAAACTCAAATAAATAGAAAAAACATAGGCCAAAAATGTATAATTGGAAACATATAACCAAAAAATAGCTTCCTCACTCATATTAAAGATTCAAGAAAATAGTAAGCCATGTAGTCCTAAAAATGTCAGG
The DNA here is from genome assembly GCA_028023455.1 of Epiperipatus broadwayi. Classification (NCBI taxonomy): domain Eukaryota; kingdom Metazoa; phylum Onychophora; class Udeonychophora; order Euonychophora; family Peripatidae; genus Epiperipatus; species Epiperipatus broadwayi. The sequence goes on along the minus strand of JAQFVV010013664.1, from coordinate 63,410 downwards.
AGCTTTATTAGAATGAAGAGAGGCCAAAACAAATTGTGAAAAGAAGAAATATAAAACTGTGCAACAAAAGACAGACTAATATTTCTGAAAATGAAAATGGCTATAAACATGTTAAAAAATAGAGGAATCAATGCCATATGTATAATCACATGTGTCATAATCATAGTTATAAGATGGGTCTTATTCGTACATAATTTAAAATCAAACATTGAATTTATAGATAATAAAGACATTAAATATGAAATCTGTCTTAAAGAAGTTCGGAACAAAAATTGCTATAGTATCTCATATATACTATGCAAAAATTACCATTGGTTTCACTTTCTTTTTTAAGATAGGATGTATGTTAAACATACAACTATATATATATGTTATATACATGTAAATACCATAGATATTCTTTTTCTCTTATCAGTTATTCCACCTAGTAATCTCCTCATTAATGAAGGCTATAAACTAGAAACTAATATGGGGAGATTGCATAGGGCAGCAGATAGGAATCTATTAAGCACTACCATCTGGCATCTGTTGATTACTTATGTTTACATGAGATAGCATAACTGAGGTAATAGAAAAATATTTTGCAACTGAAATAGCATTGATTAGGCCGAAGTCATGTGATGTCTTATTGAATTTATATATCATGTAAAAAAAATTAAATCAAAGATATATAAAAAATATAAAATGGCTACATTTTAAAATGCAAAATATTTTACTTTAATAATATGTATTTTTCTTTGTTTATATTTTTATCTGTTATCTCGAAATATTATTTTATAATTATTTCTGAGACTGAATTTTTGTTTTTTAAGATTACCTAATTAAAGGGATTAATTAAAAGTTTATTAATAATATGATGCCAAAATTATACTTAACCATAATAAAATTGTTTTATTTTACAATAAACAAGTTTGTATAAAAGGTTGATATAATTTTGTTATTATATTTTGGAGAAAAAAAGAACAAAAAAAAACCAGCCATCTGAACTAATTACCACAGAAAAGGGTTCAATCTTAAAAAAATGTTAGAATAAGAAGCTAAAAAAACTAGTTTTTATTACTGTTTCTAATTGATATTCACAGATTTTATTAAAATTTATAATGTAAAATCAAAGTTAACCATAAGAATTTTTCATCAAGATAAATCTTTCATGTCAAGAAACAAATTATTGAAGCTTGCCTGACCACTAAATGTAGATACATACATTGTCTAAATGAAATCTATTGTTATTTAAAAACATAAAATGTGAGATGAGAATTATCATATATATTATAATGAAGACCTTCATGCTTATATGATGAAATTAAAATCTTTTGGGGTCATACCCAGTAAATAACTGTTGCTTCACTGGAATATGCAGTTATCAGAAATTAGATAAAGCCCACTAAAATTGAACATAAAAGGACAATATCAAAGTCATTGTTAATAGTTCTTTGGCCTGGCCCACCATAAACATGCTGGTCAATATCAAACAGTACTCTTCATTCAGTCCCATAATCTTCATCTTAGTGATTAAATTTGGACCATAAAGTATTGAGTTATAGGATTCACAACTCCAGGAAGAACAATTCTAGCACATGTGAATGACAAGGATAAATGTGATTTCATCAAAACAACAGCTATTTAAACAAAACATTAATACACAGTAAAACCCAAAAAGATTTTAACTTCATATATATACATTAGCATAAATTTTCCAAAGTTAATAAAAAAAATTCTAAATAAATTTGTTAAAAACTTCAGAAGTATGTACTGAGTAATTATAATTCATGAATTAAATAATTAATATTACAGAATAATGTTCCATGTTGGATTTAGATAATCTATTAATAAATATAATTTTGATAATTATTCTATATGAACATTTTTATATACATTTTTTTCTTTACTTAAAACTGTATTTGTATATATTGTACGGGACAGCCAACCTGAATATAGGTCACTTGAGGGCACCACCGACGTGGAGCTAAAATTAAAGATGTCAAAAATAAAGTAAAGAAGCAAGGGAGTAGAGATGTGTGTGCTATGGTAGGGAATAATAATTTGTCTGAGCCACCAGAGAGAGTAATGGATGAGTACATAGAATTGATTAGGAATTTGAGAAAAATTAAAGAAAGATTAAGAATAGGTGGATTATTACCAAGATTTGACAATAGATAGGTGTTAGATGGAGCATGTTCTATAAATGAGAGGTTGACAAAAATTGTGTGAGAGAAATTATGTTATGTTTGTGGATGTGTCATTTTTTTTTATTAGAAAGAGGGAGTTATATAGTAAAGATGGATTGCACATAGGAAAACAAAGAAGTGAAGTTTTAGGGAGTCTAATTTATAAAGAATATAGTTTGAGAAACTTATAAAGAGAGGTGGGGATTTAAATTGCAGTGTTATCAGAGAGAAGAAGAATGGACAGGATGTAAGATATAAATGAAGGATAGCTGATTTAAATATAAATGTAGATGTGGAGAGGGAATGGGTCTGTAAAATTAATGGTAAGCAAGTTATTTATAAATGTAATGGAGAAGAAAAAGTCAAAAGAATTTATGAAAGAATAGTTAGGAAAAAAGAAATTGTTAAAATTGGATATTGGAATATGCAAGGTGGTAGGAGACCAGAAAAGTTAAGTATGTGAAATTCATCTTTGTGGAAATTTATCACATTGTAAAATGCCAAAATATCATTTATCCATTTGGAAATACTAAAATGTGCCTGGATAAATTTCTTAAACATCTATTTAATGATTGTGGATTATAATTTTTTTATGTCCTATAGTTAGCTCATTTGTTTAATTATTTTAATACTTTAAAATTGTTATTATTATTGTTTAATAAAAGTTCTCTAAGAAGAAAGTGCTATAAGAAAAACACAGATAATACAATGTATTTATTAGTGAAATCAGGTATAAATGGGTGCTTGTTATTCTAATATGCATTGGAGATCAATGGCATTTATTAAACTTTAAGCTAAGGTAAGAAATGCAAAAATCCACATTAATAGTTAATCTCTCATATGTTTTATTGATCCCTTAAGCTAACCTCATTTTTTATAATAGAAAGGTATTTCACATGAACATTTAAATAATTATAAAGTTACCATTCTTATTTTTCCCAAGATGCACTCGTATGAATTAATGAGAAGTATATGATATATTGAATTATCTTCATGGCATTGCTAACCATAAATATTATTGACTTCTAAAAATATGATGTTAAAGTTTTATCCCCTAATATAAACTTAAAAGCTATATTAGGTCATGCCACCAGCACTTATGATGGCCTGTTCTCATTAATGAGTTGACTAATAGTTTAAGCAAGAAGTCTGATACCTATATAAAAAGGGTGTTGCTATTGTGATTATTATTAGTAGCATAAAATTATTTTATCTGCAGTTAATACTTGGGTTTTAAATAAATACTATACAACCATCTTCTAATTAAGTGTTTTGTTGTTGCATCACATTTGTGATAACACACAAATATTTATAACTGGAATAGAAAGTATTTATTAAGTATAATAGTGCAATATGATTGATAATCCTTTCAGTGTTATTATTATGATTATGTTTGTCTAATATTTTTTATAATAGTTTTATGATTAATAAATTAATTGTTATATTTTGTTATTATATGGTCGTTTGTCATTAGTTTGAAATTTCATCATCATTTACACATCTTATAAATGAATCTGGTCACAATTACATTTTATTTTTAAGAATTAATAATTTTTAGTTCAATTTACATGCAGCATTTCCATTTTAATAAATTTTCTGATTTGCATGGATATGATAAAATCCCTTTGCTACCTTAATATCAAGAATAGATCAGTTTAAAATTGTTGAGATTAATAAATTTCAAAATAATAATTGCTATATATTTCATTAAAAACCCTGAGATAAATGTTTGTTCTGAACAAATGTCACCAGAGAGTGAGAAATAACTTGCTAGCCTTATTAAATATAAAATACATAAGATTTTATTAGAATTTATTCATCCATTATATACAGAGTTATACACTTTGGGTAAAGTTATAAAAATACTCTGAGATTATATTATCAAGGTTTATGAAAATAACCTGAAACATTTCTGACAGTATAATTAGAATCACCCATAGCTATGCAAATCAGATAGTATTTGTTTATTATTATTATATTAAGCCTTATATAAATTTTATTAAAAACATTCTTTCTCTTATATATGATTAAAGCTTTGTGTGTATAACTAGTGTTAATTTGGGCCCTTAACCTATGGGCTCCTGTTCTTATCCCTTGTGCATGCATAGTTAGGTTGTATGAATATAGTTATAATACATATGTATATAATTGATTAAAATTCTGTCATTATTATAAATAATATTAAAACACTGCAACAGAGAATAAAGAATAATATAAAATAAATAAAGCAAGTATACTTTCAATGCTTTAGGATCATAAACATGATTTCTGTTAAAAAATTTAAAAATCCATTTTTTACTTAGTTGGATAGTTGGACACTATTGGCTCTCTGATTCATCGCATGTTTAATTTGCTCAATAAACCAAGTCTCCACAATTTTCTGCTTTCTATAAATTTTTTTCTCATAAATTATATCAACAATACCAGGATCAAAACTATGTTCATATTCCTACTTGTGATTATAAAATATGGATGTATTTGTTAATTTTAGAATTGTTATATATAAGTGAATGCTGCATCATTCTTATCTTCAAAATTGATTTTGTTTCACTGATATATATATATATATTGTGGATGAAAAGCCCTTACCTCAGATTGTAACAGTCTGAATTTATGATACAATATAAAGCTATTACCATACAATCTGGTAATGGCCAGGGGGCACTGCAAAGGCAAATCACAGCATTATTTGAGGGTATATCAAGTTATCTAAATAAATTGTATTATTATTTCAATTAACCATAATTCTTCTTAATTACTGGATTTTAAAATGACACTTCCAAAACTTAATTTATGATTTATAATTATTCTTTCAATGGCTGTCTCTCAAAGCCACACTATGACCTTATTTTACAATTTTTATTTATCTGAGACCCAAGGGCAGGCCATAGAGAAGACAGCATAATCTATGAAACTGCTAATCATTACATGGTGAATACAAACCATTGAACCCTATATTAATAAATATATCAGCTCCATAACATCATAAATGGTAGTTCATCATTTATTCAGATTTAAAGTAAAGAAATGCTATATAGGGCAAATGTTTTGCAATGGAAGGCAAGTGATATGAATTTTAAGTTGTTTCTTCATTAACCCAAATATCAAATCAAATCAATAGCAATGAAATTCTTAGGGATAAATAAGGCATTTGTTATAGTTTTAGAAAATAGGTTCAATTGTTATACTGGCTAGCAAGTTTATTATTAATTTAGATATTAATGTTGCAAATATCAATAGAGGTAACCAATCTTGGATTATATTCCAGAATGGACAAAGCAAAGTAGTGGTAATGCAGAAGGTAAATGGCATTTTATTATATCTTATACATCACATAATACCCAAGAATAAACATTAAAATACTCTCTGGATTTCTCAGTAAATCTGGTATATATCATCATCAGGGACAATATGTGCTCTAATATTTATAGTCTATTTACTACATTGGATCTCTGACTCTGTATGTGACTAATAGAAACAGCACAGTAAGTTAGGTTATCAAATTAACATTTATTTATGACTCAATAAATATGAAAATAGTAATTGGTTAACAATATTCATAATTTACACAATGATAAATAACATAAAATACCACCACATATAATAGTTCTACATGGACAATGTATATTGATTAGATAAGTGAATAAACAAAATAAAATAAAATACATGTACTTATTTCTGTGCATGAATATGTGCATGAGTTTCAGATAATACAATCTAAAATTTTATTACAAATGTATTGATTTTATTTTTACAGGGATGAGGGTTAGATCACTCCAATTTATTTATTTTATACTTGACATTATTAATCAATCTATTCAAATTAATGAATATTCTAAACTCAACATTGAACTTATTTGAATATATCTTTCCAATTTCATTTCCAAAACTTGGTACACTGGGTAGTGTCATCTATTTTTTATCATTTGTAACTTTCTTAATCTCATACATATTTCTTTTAAAACATCTGACATATTTATGTATAGCAATTGCACCAAGTCCAGATTTCATCATATCAGAAATATACATCTCCAAATTCTCAATTTTGTTAAATTCAAACTTAATAAATATTTATTTTGATGAAAAAATGTTCTCAAACCCATAAATATATGTCACATTAATATATGAGATATCACAATGACAACTCTCCAATATTTAATGATTTCATAATCATCTTCTAACTCAATGAATTAAAGCCCCATTTTATTTTTAAATTCAAGCAGCAAATTTCCATATGTTTTTTCGTGCTCTATAATCTAATTTAATTCCAATTTTGTTTTTAATTCATCAGATATATAACTAATAATGGCCCTATGGTGCACATGCAAATATATCATTCACATAGCATAAATATATACTGTTTTTATATTTAATTAGTATAAGAATGATTACATCATTCTTTTTAGATGTTAGTGCTAAAATACAAATAAATGCATTAATAGATAAACAGATTGGCCAAGTCTTTGTCATTTCATATAAATTTGTTAAATGCAGCTACTATATCATTATCCATTCAAATTGAGATATCATATACAAATTCTGCTTATATCTATTAACATTTTCATTAAGTAATAATTCATTAAATATTTTAATGGATTATTTCCTAATTACAGATATTTATAATTCTGTAAAATCCAATGAAGCCATTCTATATTCATTTGAGATAACAACATTTTTAATACTATCAACAAATTCAAATGATGTATTAATTTTAGCATGCCCAAAACCTAATCTTTTTTAAAATTTGCACAATATGTTTCGATGTATCATAATAATATGTACTACCAAAATCATTCATAAATCTTAAATGATAATAGTCCTTATTCAGTTTCATATTAGCAATCAATCTTGGCAAAATAGCATTCAATGAATACAAATACAAGTACTGCTGCCTTTCGTATATATTATACAAATAAATTTTAAGAACACAGTTTATGAATTTATCCTTACTAAATTTGTTCAATTTATTAAATTTTAAAGAAGAAATGTGTGCAAACATTTTCCGTTCAAACACACTATTATTGTCTACTAAAACAAAACTATATTCTTTGTCATCTTTCATGCATATGATTCCATTTTAATTTTTATATGATAAAAGCTTTAGCTCTATTTAAGAAAGATGAACAATCCATCCTTTTGAATCTAGCTTATAAAACTCCAGCTGCTTTATCAAACAATTCATCTTTATCTTTTTCTTCTTCAAAAGCAATTTCCAATTCAATTACTATCTCCAAATGATATTCAAACCGGCACCTCTTACCTATCTTGGCTCAAAATTAAAAAGAAATATATGACTGAATGCCAAATTAAAATTTGAAAGATTAACAAAGTTATTATCCACTAAAAACTTTGAGACTTTTTGCTTAGCCACCAAAAATTCAAATTTATTGCAAAAGTTTTTTTTTTTTTTCAATTCAATTTCCAGCTTATCTTACTAATTTACATATACATTGAACTAGACTAATGTCATGTATGTAATGGGATGCAATCAATTAGATTATCCATATATATATATATACACACACACACACACCACAGTGAAACAAAATTAAGTCTGAGGTTAAGAATGAATCTGCATCCACATATGTACAAAAAAATCTAAAACTGATTTAACAAAAGTGTCTGTGTTTTATAATCATGTAAAAGAATATGGACACGGTTTTGATCCTAGTATTGGTGAGTTAATATGTAAAGAAAGAGATTAATAAGGATTGGTTTATTGTGCAAAATGAACACATGATGAATCAGAGAGCCAATACTATTGAAATAAGTTTAAAATGGGTTTTTAAACTTTTTAATGGTAAAATACTGGGTTTATTTTTTTTTGTTTAGTCAGTCATAATTAAGTCATTACCACGTTAAAAGGGTACTTGGTTTATTTATTAAATTTTATTTTTTATTCTCTGTTGCAGTGTTTTAATATTATATATACATATAATGTACTGGAAATAGTGGCATTTGTTAAGATTGAGGGAAGTTACATCATACATAACAAAAGGAATATGTTACTTAAAATTAAATGTGTTGCCATTATTAATACTTTGGTATTGTCTGTGTGTGTGTGCATGTTATAAAATCCCAATTTCCTACATTGTCTGAATTAAATAATTGGGTAAGTAAATGAAAATGAAAAAGTAGTACCTGATATTAATAAATTATTTGTTCTCTCATCAGAGATATCTGATAAATTTTGATCATCATTATCAGCTATCAAAGATTCCTCAAACATCTCATTAAGATAGATGTATATAGTCTATCAAAATAGAATTAAGAATTGGGCCATATTTTGACTATTAAAAATAATCTTGAAATTCCACTTTAAGAAAACCACATCAAAATTGAAAATTAATAATGTTGATTAAGGAGGAATAATCCATACAGAAGAAATTATTGGAAAGTTATTATTTTAATTTCATACAATCTCAATCTAGTATATATAAAATATAGTCTAAATTAAGTATTAAATTGCTTTGCTTTTTAGTTGAAACTTATGTTAGTACAGGATAATATTCTACATAAAGAACAAAATAAATATTTTAATTGTTGACTATAAAATTTTTGAGAACAATTTATTGAAGTATGAAATATTATTAGTTTGATATGTGAACATAAAATTTCTATTAAATTTAGAATAGTGTTCTAAAAGTTAAAATCTTTAACAAAAAATGAAATAAAAAAAAATGATATATAAAACATAATGTATGTGTATGTAATTATATTTAAAAAATTGTAAATAATGTATTCTTTTGCTTATACATTTTTGAAAGATAATAGAAGAATGTTTGGAAATCAAATTTATGTTTTTGTTAAAACTAAACAAAATTGAGCCTAATATAATTGAATTACCTTAAATAATCATTTAAATTTTTACAAATTTATATCAACAGGAAATTTTGTTATTATTTTGATATATTTTCATGGAAATATTTAAATTTTTATTTGTGACTTTGCACTTTCGATTTTTAAAATATTTGATCATTATTGTTTTTTTTTTTAAATAATAAAGTGTTAGATTCACCGCATTGCGTTATTATAATCACTTCTTCTGACCAAAATTTTTGACTACTACTTCTTCATGTGAATAATGTAAACATATAATATTTATTTATAAGTGATTTATGAAAATATTGATTCTTATTATGAGAGAAGCTTTTTTATTAGCTATTTATTACATCAGGCAAAACTCTCTATATGTATTGCCACTCAATGCAAGCCAAAGTAATCAATGGATGCCAGAAGGCTTGTGCATAAAATCACCATCTAGTGCCTATTCATCCAATATCCCCAGACTAGTTTCTGGCTTGTGGCCTTCATCAGTAAGGAGCCTTGGATCTGAGAGCACTGCACCTAGATCTTAGGATTTAATGGGTCCCCAACCTTTTTGCACTTAAGAGCACATTCTATAATATTGGCCAGGTGGTGGGTACCATTCATTTTTTCAATGTAAATTTATAGTTGGATGTTGTTAATAATACACATAATGTACAAAAAAATATTTCTTTCAAAAATAAAATTTTAACATATAATTAACGTTTATATTTTTACGCTGTAAAAGTATAGTATGCCCTACAATTTGATTACAATATAATACAATAATTTATAAGAAATTTTAAAAATTAAATTTATTTGTATCAGATAAATAATTTTTTATCATGTTTGGATAGCGGCGGGCACACGTAAAATGGTCTGCAGGCTCCATGGTGCCCGCGGGCATAGGGTTGGGGACCCCTGATTTAATGCAATCCTCGAGCAGCCATCTTTATCTCAACTACAAAACTATGAGACTTAAATTGAAAACACTATAATATTTTCAATCCAAACTCATCAGTTTATATAGAGCAAGCATTAGAAACAGTGATCATGTGATATTTATACATGTAATTCATAATTATAGAGGAAGATAGACTTTCAAGCTATCTTCAGTTATTTACTCTATATCACATTATCGATACACATAATCATACATGACCAGCACTCATCAATTGATCCAGATCATCATCTCCCACACACACATATATAAAATCAGTGCTTGGTTTATATTCATATAGAAAATCTTCAAACTTTAATGGACAAGCTTCAATTTACTCCACCTTCAACTCTTCAGGTATTCATACCATTGAAATCTAATGATGAAACACAGAAAGGTTTTCAATGCATTTTTTTTTACTTTGAATGTCAATAAATATACTTAATATTTTGTGTGTGGTAAAAAACATTTTAAAACGTGACAGGTAATGTTTTTCGTTTTTAAAAACAACTGGCTAACCTTTGAAAAACATATTCAAAATGCAAATGTATATGTGTGGTAAAATGATTTTGCAGGCTTTCCGGTGTGTAAGTATAGATAGGAAACCATTCATGCAGAAAAAGATAAAGTAACAAAGAATCTTTTAAAAATCTCATTTTGAAGTTTGTAAAAAAAAGATATTAAATGTTTTATAATCATTATTTTATTTTCACAATATTGACATAGTTACGAAAGTTTTCTTTTGAGTAAAGTATTGTTAAATTTGTATTAAAAGAGTTTGCAATTCAAAAGTTAGTTATTATTTGGCATATTATATTATTACACTTTATTGTACAAATGCCAAACTTTCTGAACCCACATCTTTTATGTTGACCACTTCAAATAAATACATTAATGTTTATTACTAAGCATTTATTAAACTAGAAATTATTCATAGTCCATATATAAACTTTAAACCTTTATTAAACATTAATATATCTGTTTTTAATTAAATATGAATATATGAAATAACACAATCTTTCTCCATATCTACTATCTTTATAGATATGCTTAAAACTTCTATTTTACCAGACATTTTTAAACATAAGAATAACAGAGATTTAAAATGTATATTTGGATTAAGGATAATCTTTAGTTTAATCCAAGGCATTTATTGGGAAATAGGAGATATCAAAAGTATGAGTACAGAAAGTTGTGGATCAAAAAGTAACAATTTGATATTGATAAATATTGAACAAATTATAAAAACATGCATAATATGTTGTCACCTGGGCTAATGAGGAGTGATGGCTCAGCATGGAATACATCTTGAAAGATATTTCTCTCTTTTAAAAAGCTTTATTCATATGTTTACAAAATGTGTGTGGTGAAATTACAGTTTTAAATGTATCTTTAAAAGCTATTATATAACATCTGTTATTTTATTTAAACCATCAAACATCACTTGATCACCATTCTTTATGCATACACAAGCTGTTACTAAAGGCAAAACTCTCCATACAATAGCACCACTCAATGCAAAGTAATCAATGGATGTAGGAAGGTTTTGTGCATAAAATCCCTATCTAGTGCATACTCATCCAATATCACCAGACTAGTTTTTAGCTTGTGACTTTCATCAGTAAGGAGCCTTCAATTTGAGAGAACTGAACCTAGAACTTAGAATCTCTCACATGATCACCTTCTTTATGCTTACACAAGCTGTTTACACACAGCAAAAACTTTCCACACAGTAGCAATAGTCAGTGCAAGCTGGAAGGTTTGTGCATAAGATTCTAAGATTTAGATGCAGTGCTCTCAGATCCAAGGCTTCTCACTGAAAAAAGCTACAAGCTAAAAATTAGTCTGAAAATATTTGATGACTAGGCATTAGATAGGATTTTATACACAAAGATTCCTGCATCCATTGATTAATCTGGCTTGCACTGAGTGGTCAAAAAGCCTTATCTGCAGGTTGCATGTATCTGAGAGATATATTTCTTTATAGTACATTCTTAATATGTGAAAAAAAATTAAAACACTGAAAATTTGATTATATTATCTTTATAATAAAATGCACAAAATCTTTTATTTATTTTCAGTCACAAACTAGAAATTATTTTTGCAAATTATACTACCATTGACTATCACTGTATACCTCAGATATAATTTATTATTGAATATCACACATTCGTATAAAATAAATTACTGCTTAATATTAGTCATATACAAATGCATAACTATCCAGATCTTTAAAGATATATATTTGATATATTTACCAATATTAGAAAACAGTTTATTGTATTTTTCAGATCAACCATGATCTCTGTAAGATTAACTCCACAAATATAGAAGTACATATAAAGTATCTATTTTGACTTAAATATTTCTATGGATTATTATTATAATAAAGAATAGAAATGAAGAGATAATATCTGTGTAAATGGATATAACTTTAATCCAGAGAGCTATTTTTATAGGTGTAAGAAAGTGAAAGAATAGCATACTTTTTGACATTCTGCAATTATTATTTTAAACTTATCCAGAAAGTTTTATATGTTGAATTAAATATTTCCATGAATTGTTGTTATAATAAAGAATAGAAATGAGGATATTATCTCTTCATTTCTATTTTTTATTAAAGTATCTATTAATATATATATATGTACATAAAAGGTAATGTTAATAGATTTGTTTTATTAGATTATATTAAGTACATGACTAAAACTCAATTAAAAATTAATATTGAAGGATAACTTGATAATAAATTATACAAGAAATATGTAATAATTATGCAACTGAAATAATACTTTAAACTTTTTATAGCTGAAGATTCAATACTGCTTATATTGGTTGATATAAAATTACACAATGAAAAACACTTTTCACAATTCATGTCTGATTTTGGAAAATAATAGTTTCTTTAAAACTGTCACAATGGTTTGACAGTAACTTAAAGAAGAGCTAGAATATATAAAAACAAGAGTAATACTGACATTTAGTAATGTTAACTAAATTATATAATTTTTTTAAAAAAATATTAATTATAATATGACATCTTTGTTTATAACAGAAATGTATAAGACAATTAGCACAAATGTCTTTATATGAGTTATTAATGAATGAAATCAACACAAAATCAGATAATGAAGAGAAATAAATAAATTTCTACATTAGATAAATAACAAAATCATAACATTTAAAGACTACATGAAACACAAGAGTGTTGGTTTTTCAGACATGATTGTTCTGATAAGTATTTATATTCCTAAATATTATATATTTGATTAACAGCAAAAATTATTTACATGCAATTAAAACTATTAGTCAGTAACTGAATCTAACTTTAACCCTTAAACTGCTAATTATATTATTGGTTGTATGAGGTAAAAATCAAATCTTTTAATTGGCCAACTCACAAACTGAAGACAAAGCCTATTGTTAAAACATATTCGCCTATAATATTAAATTCAACTCAGATACATTTATAAAAAGTATATTACTAATTTTTCAGGGTATTGAAAGAGAACGAAAGTTCTTTCAAAAATAAATTGTCATTTATTTATTATAAAATATATTCAATTTTGGCAAATATAAAGCGAATGTCTAAACAAAAAAGTGGTGACGCAAACGCCTTTTTTCAATGTTACGTTCTGGAAAAGTAAAGATTTCTTTTTGCTAAATCTTAAATATTTTTACTAAAATCTTCAATATTTTTCGAAAATAATTTTGTTTTTTTAGTATATTTTTTAAAAAACTAGTTTAATTTCTGAAATTATATTTTTTTAATACTTAAAATTGCATTCGAAATAAAAATCTCAGCGTTTTTCTTTATTTTCTTTGATCAGGCAGTTTCTTTGTTCTTTCCAGCCAATCAGAATGTCTTTTTCAGCTGAGAGCTTGCTGACAACCAATGGCTGACAATGTTCTTTCTTTGTTTAGGTTTAAATGTGGTTTTTTTGATTTTTTACTTGTAAAATAATTCGGAAGAGGGCACCATCTTACAGAACTTTTAAAAACCTAATCAATACCTGTCAAACGAATATTTTAGCATAAGAACTGGCAGAGTTAGAGTGACGTCAGATGTCGACGAGAGGCCTTGTAAGAGGCAGGAAAAGGGTTAATATAATTATAATCAAAATTTTAAGATGTTTTTATTTATATTTCAAAACAATTCCTAATGTTGAATGAACTAAATATCAAACCAAAGTAAAATTTCTAAGTCTATAATTATCAATATCCAAAGATTATATTAAATTACCTGTCCCCAAAACTTTGCTCATGTTAATAGAAAATTATTATTTTTTAAAACAGCTAAGAACCATAAAGCAAAAATCCATAATCTCACAAACCAAATTTACTAATTTATATATATAAAGATAAGGATAAATTAAAGGCTAAATGGTAGAAGATAAAACCAGAAACTTATGCACAATAGAACTGTCTTTAATTTAAATATTCATAAATTATTTGTTTTAAAGTTCTAGTATTTATCCTCATAGTTGACTGCAAACCTTTTAAGCATTATTAAAATATTTGAATTACGCTATAGCATATATTGCTGACACTGACTACATGCAGATAATCAATCCATCTGAAACAGTTCTTCTAAATTATTTCCTTTTTAGCAGAGTGCATAATTAATAAACAATCCACTACAACATTTTAAATAATCAATCCTTCAAATATTTTTATTAGCCTTATATATATAAATTTGAACTTCTGTTTGTAAGTTTGTTACTTAATAATACTACAAATATTGCTCCAATCTTCTTAGTACACACTGTTTTTTAGTAAACTAGTACATTGATAATTTTCAAAATTGCTAGAAAATGATGAAAAATTCCCCAGAAGTCACTGCTAGTACAAAGTTTTAAATTCTTTATCTGTGGCTTTGCTCATGATATAAATAAAGCATTATAAAATAAAAATTCATAGTCTATGTAATTCTCCAAACAGAAATGAATAGAAAATCATGCAAGATTTATTAAGATTGGTGCAATATTTGTTGAGTTATTAAGTAATAAACAAACTTTCAAATTTATATATATATATATAAAATAGCTAACAAATTCTATAAACATTAAAAAATATATAAATTAATAATACAATAACTCTATCAAATAATGTAAATTATTGTACAGTATAAAATGTGACAACCAGAGCAGAAAAATTCAAAAAGTATTAAACACTTGACAAAATAATATTACTGTTTAATATTTTTTTAATTTTTCTGCTCTGGTTACCACATTTTATACATGTACATATATAAATCTAAATTCTTGGTTCCTTAAGAAATCAGCTAGTCAAATTAAGATCACTTTATCTGGAAATGATAGCTATTGTAAATACAATCATAATAAAGATAGTTGTTGAAGATCATTACAGGATTAATGATAAAAAGCTATATATATCTATACATACATCACTAGAAAGATTTAATAAATATATAAAAAATGAACATATAATATATTTTATAATAATGAATGAATACATTAGATAATATACTGAAATGATATTAAATAGTTTATAAAACTTTTTAAAATGTGTTTTGATAAGAACTGCAAATTTGAATGCATCCAGGAAATCTTAGCGATTCTAAGTTATACAATATATGTGTGTTTACATAAAAAGACCAAGACAAGTTGTCTCCATATTTTTTAACTTTTAAATCATTAAAAAGAGATCATGCATAATTTTACCCCTATGTGAACTAATATTATTTCTGCAGAAAACCATAATTTGCATACAAAAAAAGGTAAGTAAGCATAATTCATTAATAATTAAAAAAAAAAAAATGTCAGAAGAATTCGCTCTTATTATTATAGAATTAGGTAAAAATTGGAATTTGAATATCAATAACATATGGATTTTGTTTACTTTGCCAATAAGTGTCATAAATATGCTATAAAAACATTAAATGTGCATGAATTAATAGTAAGGCAGTTTATGAAGTTAAAAGAATATGTTGCAGAGATAAAATGTTGAATTTTACTAACCAAAATTCTTATTTATTATATTTCGTAGCAGAAAAGGTCTTAATGGATCATAACAGACAAAATTAATGGTATAATGTGTGAAACTGTTATAATGTAATCTGATCATGGCCAGGCTACACTGTGAAGACCCATCGTAGCAGTAAATGTGGGTACATTAGATTACCCAACATAAATTATGACTGTTTAATTTATTATCATTCATTCTAACAACCATATCATAAATTTAAGATTCAAAACCTTAATCTGTGATTTTTATTTGCATGAGATTTTATGGCTGACCATGGATGAGATGATATGATTTATGAAACTGTTAGAGATTACTCTTTCAGAATGAACTGTATGATTTCCCAGATCTATATCAGCTATCACATGATAAATACAGGCTGCTAACAAGAAATAAACATTATAAGCATCATCATAACATGATTGGTTATAGCTCTGATATACTAGGATTTTTACAAATGCTATGCAAGGTATGAACTTTGCAATAATAGGCAAACATGGAAAACTTTGGGTTCCTTTGTCATTAATTTAAATTTCTAATTAAATCAATAGCAATGAGACTCTAATTGCAAATCATAGGATTAAGAAAATAGGTTCTATCATAATATTAATTAGTAAATTTATTTATGAATTTTGAGGCTAATATTATAAACATTTATAGAAATAATCAACTTTGGATTATATTCCAGAATTAACAAAGCAAAGCTAAAGTGATGGAGGAGGTAAATGGGATTTTATTACACCCCATACATCACGAGCTACCCAAGAACAAAAGCATTGAAATATTCTCCCAGAATATCAGTAAATCTTATATACATTATCAGTGACAATATATGCTCTAATGTGTGATCTACTCAATATGTAGTATTTTCTGGGTTTTATGAGTGATAAATAGCAAAGGCATAATAAGTTAAATTATAAGTTAACATTTATTTACAATTTTATCAGTAAACAAGTAGTTGATTATTACAATGTTTCAATATAAGTGAACAAATAAATAAATAAAATACCATTCCATCTATTAACTCCAATACAAAGATAGTATACACGAGTTCTATAACAAATACAGTACTAAATTTTATTACAAATTAACCCAACTTCAATCTTGAAAGAAGAGAATGGGGTTCAAACACCTAATCATGAAATATCCAATGTCAATTCCAGAACAAATGCACCTATACTTTTAACATATAATAACAATAAGTAATGACATATGTGCAAAAGTTGGCCATAATGAAATACTGAACCAAAGTGGAGGTTTAAACCTTAATTCAGCTAAAATATCATGTAAACAAACCTATAATATACTATGGAGACAATTTAAATAGGATGCCCTACTAAAATAAGTGAACTTTCAGGATTAATCTAAACATTGAGAAAGATAATTTTAGCAACATACTATGTAGAGACTTTGCTCAAATATACATTTATAAAGAAAAATGGTATTCCCGTGGATGCATTCATCTACACAAAGGAATAACAGAGCATTAAACACCCTGTGGATTTTTTAAACATAAAACAGCTATAATTACACTCAGTTCCATGGATTAACCACCAGCACAGTAATGAGTGCAAAATATAGAAAATGGCAAACAATTATTCTGCAGATTAATCACCAGCACAGACTAATGCCATTTAACATTATAAAGTAATATCAATATTTACTTAAAATCAAAATACAAAATCATTCTCCTCAATAATTCTGCTAAATTAGAAAACACATGCAATCAAGCAGGCATGAGTTCAGACATAAAATAAAGAAATATTTTATGATTAAAAAACAACTGAGATAATGGGTGATTCTGCCTAAAATATGAGCATAATAACAATATAATAATTATGACATAAGTATAGGCACAAACCCTGAGAAGTTATATAAAAATAAGTAATGTAGTGTTGATACACGAGATGAATTCACCAAATAATTCCAAAACTTTTCGCAAGCACTGCTCTTTCAATAAATTCTCTTTAATCCCTTGAGTTTGAATTAATACATAATCATTAAGCATAATAAAATACACACTGTGAACTTCACATATGTAAGTTCACATGAAAGAAAAATCAAAATAAAATACACCCTTATTCAAATAAACATTAAATTAGAGTACACAACATTTAGGTATAGTGAATATTCACTGATAAAGTAAATATAGCATATCTTTTAACACTTAATGTTTCAGTTCATATAAAGTTTTCAATTATAACACAGAACTTCAAAGGTTTGATTATATTCCTTTTGTTTCCATTTATGATGAATACTTCCAAATTATTAGATTCTCACATGAGCTCTATGAATATGCGAGATAGTTTTTTCAAAGGTGCAACATGTAGAGTTTTAATTAGGATATTCCTCAAAAGTTACTAAATTTCACATCCTATATCAGGTGTTGCTCAAAATTTAAAATATTTAGATTATTTTAATTTGTCTATTCAGCAACAGAAACTAAGAATAATTATCTGAGCAAATAACAATCTAACAATCCAACATTGGCTATGGAAGTCAGAAAATAGTTTTCTTGTTTTCAACAACTGTTGTCAATATTTTAATAATAAAACATATCAAATAGTAGGAATATTATAGATAACATAAAGTTCAAGATGGGATAATCAATTTCTTATGGTTCAGTCACGGGCGCACAAAGACATTAATATAGCATTTCACTCTGCATACGTATAATATAATAATGTGTTAAAATTATGAATGCAAAATTTTATATCTTAAATTAGTATAACACTTCATTATGCACAAATATAATTATCCGAATCAGCAATGAGATTAAAATATTTTGTTTAATGTTAACAGTTTGTAAGCAATAGAAAATATTTCAAATAAACTGACCTTTTTAGCTATCACTTCCACTGTCATGGTTGATTGTTCCAATATATTTTAATTATAGACAGTTGAGAAGATTATCAGCAGCTAGATTCTGGTTAGTACACTTGAACAGATTTATCTAAGTTTAGCCAGTCATGTTGTTGTTAACATATAACAATCTTGTAATTTGACTTATATAGGAGAAATTTTAGTTTAACTTTTTTCATTATTAATTTTAAAAATAATGCACGTTTTACTTACATATTATTTCTATTCCATCTTTTTTTAAAAAAAAAAGAATTATGAATGCTCTGTTACAATGAAAGACCAAAAAAAATGCATTTATCATATTTTATCTAATAATTCAAAATTAATTAAATAAATGGTGTTTGATTTAAACTAAAGTTAATTTCTAGGATTATTTCTGAAATAAATAAGGATTATTTTTATTTACCTTTACTAAACTTGATACAATATGTTGTTCGATTTCTTACAGGTTAAACACATCCAATCTAAATCAGTGATTGGAATAGAAAAGCAATATATGAAAAAATGTATATGCAAAAATCAAGGCAAAATATTACATAATTTCATCATTAAGTTATTCTGAGTGCAAGTATCAAGTAGATACAAAATGCAAGCCATGACAATCAAGTCACCTAGAAAATGACAGAGAAATTTTTAAAACAGTTCTATCAAACTTTATATTGTGCACTAAAATATGTTACAATATATATAAATAACAAAAAATGACAAACAATTTTATAATATTTTGAATGTCATTCCATTCTGCTTCAAAAAAAAAAAAGCAATAGTAGAAATGAAATGAATGTAAAAAAACAAACATTTTGAATGTAAAAAAAAACATTTTCAATATATATATAGGAACAAAACAAATAATATTCTAAGGCAAAAAAATTATTTAAGTAATTATTTTTTATTATGCAACATCAAAAAGTTACAATAAAATTTCAAATGTAAGAAATAGATTATATCTGTCTTTAAATATAAGGATATTGGTCTAACTATGTATATAAATGTGCTTATAGTGTGTTCATATATATGAAAAGTTTAATAACAGCTTGTTGGTCAATTGATTAAGACAGAAATTATATATACACATAAACTGGGGTCAGGACTATGCTATATCTAACTGCACAACTTCAATTATATGCTATTCGAAGAAAAATGTAAACAAACAAACAAAAATATAAATAAACCAACAACAAAAAAAAAAACATTAAAATTTGTATATTTTAATATTTGGTCACCATTTTTCCTTCTCTGAGCTGAGTACATATAGATTATAAATATTAATAAACTTTTTTTCAATTTATGTTGAAAGCATATGCATTTTATTATTTCTTTTTTATCATTTCCAAATTGAATATACAGTATTTCTCTTGATAAAATATTTTTAAGAGCAAAAGTTTTACAAAACTTTAAAGCATATTTAAAGTTAATATTGATTTAAAAAACATTAATATAATGTGAGAAATAATTTCTTGATAAAGAGATGAATTTATTGTTTTTATAAGAGAAAAAAATTATTAAAAAACAAAAAAAGATCAATGCCTAGAGTGTCTTTATTATCAGATGAAAGTCAAACAGTTTGTTATTTACTTTATTTTAAAGATTAAATAAAATATAGTAGAAGTTAGTTTTTTTCTCTCTCTTATATTTATTGCTTTAGTATATGCACATGGGTGAACACAAACTGATTAAAATAAAATAGCCATTCAATTCATAATTAATCAGTATATTATTATTTTTAAAATTTTGTTTCTACCATAATTTTGATTTATATATATAAAAAGTATCTGAGTTTTATATATGTGTGTGTATGTTAAAAAGTACAACGCACAATTCTATAAACAATACATATCATATTCCATTCAATATTTATTACAAAAAGTGAGGTTGTGCTATTTACATTGAATGTGAAGGGGGTTCAGAACATTACATGGCATAATTTCTGACATCACTTTAAATTTTCTGGTTATATATATATATATGTATTATGCACTTATAAGCATTTAAATTTATGTATATTTATACAACTTCAATTAAGAGGAAAAAAGAGTATTCAAAGTTGATATTATTAGCTTTCAGAATCATGCTAATAAACTTGTAAATTATTTAAAAGTATTAACAGAATTTGAAGATGGTTTAGATTTGAATAAATTTAATAGGAAGATAACTGATACACTATTAATAATTGCAATACAGATAGCTGGTACAAAAGAATAGCAATTACCAGTGAATTTTCTACCAAAATAAGACAATGTATTAAGAAAAGAAGAAATATGAATATATATTAAAATGATTTACTAAGTAGAATTGAATATTTAAAGTTTTGAAAAATGCAAAGTTAGTAATAAAATAAAAATATATAATGGTAAATTAGCAAGGAAAGCTTCTATAGAAGAAAATAAAAGTGTCAAAAGTGTAAAACAAAATCTTGGTATTTGTAAAAAACTCATTTCTGCACTAAGAAGAAAAGATGCAACTATTGTTAAAGGTAGAGATGATATTGTGAAATGAGTAAAAGAGACTATAAAAAATTATATAACAATAAAAAATAAGAAATAACATATTTCCTACAATCACCCAGAATGCTAAATAGTTTAGTGAGATATTCAGTTAAATCTATAAAGAAAGGAAAAGTTCCAGATAATGATGGAATTATAATATCTTAAATCAATTAGATGAAGAAATAAAAAAATGTTGGCAAAGTTATGCAAAATGTGTAAATGATAAAAATAATTCACTACGATTGGATGAATGCAGTTGTAATGTTAATATTTAAAAAGGACTATTAAAAATTACACACCTATTAATTATTTATCAGTTCAGTACAAATTTTTTACAATGATAATTAGAATTCATCTACACTGAATTTTGGATTTGAACCAATCAAAAGAATAAGTCAATTTTAAAATGTTTTTAGCACAGTGGATTATATTGAGAGAAGTTATGGAAATAACCAATAAATATGAGTTGCCATTTTGCTTTGGATTGGTAGTTGATTATAAAAAGGCATTTGATTTTATAAGAATTTCTTCAGTGATTAAAGCATTGATCATCAAGATATAGACCCATGATATTGACATATTCTAAAGAATATTTATCAAAATATAACAACAATGATTAGGTTATGTAATAATACTAAGAAAATTGGCATTGAGAAAGGTGTATAACAGGGTGACTCTATATCTCCAAAACTTTTTAGAGCAATGTTACAATAAGTATTTTCTGAATTGAAATGGGAAGCTAAGGGAATAAAAGTAAATGGAGATTACTTACAGTCATCTGTATTTTATGTATGATGTGATTGATTTGCATATAATGCTTCAGAGTTTAAGGAAATGTTGCAAGAATTATAAGATGAAAATAACAAAGTAGAACTAAAGATAAATGCTAAAAAAAACAAAAGTAATATTCAATGGATTCTCTCAAAAGAAGAATAAAATTGATATCAATTAAGAATTAAACATCACATGATCACGATTCCTTATGCTATACAAGTTGTCTTACACAGAGGCTAAATTCTCCAAATAGTAGTGTCACTCAGTGGAAGTCCAAGTAATTAATGGATGCAAAAAGATTTGTATATAAATTCACTATCTAGTGCCTACTCTTTCAATATCTTTAGACTAGTTTATAGCTTGTGGCTTTCATCATTGAGAAGCCTTGGATCACTCTGGCTTGCACTGAGTCACATTACTGTTTGGAGAGTTTAACTTCTGTGTAATTAAAAGAGACTGAGAACTACAAATATTTACTAATGTTTTTTAATAAGCACATATTTTAGCAGTTTGTTACTTATGGATCTGAGACTGGGACACTTAACAAAAGAACAATACAGAGATTTTAGACCATTTAGAAAAATATGCAGAGATGTATGCTAGGAATAACAAGAAGGCATTGTGAACAAAATACTTGGTGAGATAACAAACAGGTATTATTGACATAATTGAAAGAATTAAGATGCTGAAGTAAAGCTGGGATGGATATATTTCTAAAAGAATAGTAAAAGGTCAACTGAAATATTAAATGGAATTGCAAGAGATTGTAAAAGACCTAGAAAAAGACAATATGTGAGATTAAAAAAAGTTTGCTAGTGTGATGTGGAAAAGAGAGACTAGAGATCAAAAAACTAAATTAAACTTGGAGAGACATTCATCCTGTAGTGGATCAATAATGACTGAACATGATGATAATGATGATCAATATAAACCACAACAAAAGTATATAATAAAAAGATCAAGGTAACATTTAATTGTTAAACATTAAATAATAACTAATTTATTTAATGTTTAGAAATTAGAAGCTACCATAATTTATTTATTTATAATAACATTCATTACCCAATTAATGCAGGTGCGACCCAGCCAAAATGTTGGCTGATTGTAATAGAATTGTATATAGATGAATTCAGATAATATGTCATTTACATATGTTGTCTGTGAAAATCTTTATTTTAATATATACACATATAACCCAATTGCATAGCACTATCTAAAGAAATGTTCAATTAACTGTAAAATAATCCAATAAAACTATATTACTTGCTTACAATTACTTAGTAACAACCAGAATAAAAATACTTCCAACTTATTCTGGTTTGTTAAAAAGTTATTAAGACATTATATATTTAAACAACTTACAAATAAATTAATATATATATATATATGTGCTCTGCGCACAGTTAATGAAGCTATTAATAAATTGTCAAAATTTTTACTGCCAAGCGCTTTCGGGACAGTCTACAGTCCTATATTCATGGCGAGTTATTCTGTTAATAACTGTAAAACTATGCAAATTTTATGCAAATTTATATGCAGATGTTACGTGGACCATTTACGAGATAGGGAATAGCAGGCCTCTCTTCTGTTGATTGCCGATGGGTCAGCCGCAATGAAGTAAGCTTCCCTAACTTTACGTTTGGTGTCGTTTGTTTCAGAACAAACGACACTGGCTGTGGTAGGTAGAAAAGCATGTCCAGAGTTTCTTTCATGTTCGACAAAAATCGAATTATCTTCATACTTTGTTTTGGTTTTATTGTAAAGGTATTAGTGTTGAGCTACTCTGGTGGCAATGTTAGTTTTGGTCTCTCCATAATATGTTGCCATGCAATTTCTTTGGGGGCAGGTAATTTTGTACACAACTTGAGGAGTGAGTTCAGGTTTGATCCTGTCTTTGGTATTATTTATCAGTCTATTGGTGTTGGGAGGTGAACAGAAGTGACTTCAAAGTCACATGATAGTTGATTGATAAGGCTTTTAGCTGTAGAGTGAACGTATGGGATTAAGATTCTTGGTTTCTTTTCTTTCTTGTGGTTGTGGTTTATTTTATAGAAAAATGGTTCACGTAACATCTGCATATAAATTTGCATAAAATTTCCATAGTTTTACAGTTATTAACAGAATAACTCGCCATGAATATGGGACTGTAGACTGTCCCGAAAGCGCTTGGCAGTAAAAATTTTGACAATTTATTAATAGCTTCTTTAACTGTGTGCAGAGCACATATATATATATTAATTTATTTAAGCGTTAGTGAAGTAAAATCTTAACTATTACAAATAAATATAAAATTTTACATAATTAAAGAAAATATAATTAATGATCTCAGTTACTTAAAATTTCTTTTGTATTTGTAGTTCCTTAATTATAAATGTTTTTATATCTTGTTAAATAAAAATGTGATGGCTCTATTCATATTTTTTTTATTATCAAAAACAGGCTTATTCAACTATGTTTACAATAAAAGAAAAAATTATAAAATAACATTAAATTTGGCAATACATTTATAAACCATTAAATTACTTAATGTCCAATATTAATAAGATTCCATGTGGAATTTACTATAAAGTGAGGAGCTAACTTCAAATCTCTTTCTTTGATATCTTTTAATTTTTGTAAAAAAATTAATGTTGGATCAGGTATAACTGAATTGAAGATTAGAAAGCATCTGACAAACCATAGACAGAAAGTGATGAAAGTTGCACTTCTTATAATTGCAAAATCCCCATAGGCAAAACCTTCTATGAGTGTGTTGATAATTGGCTCTATTCATATTGTAGCTAATATTAAGCAATTGTAAATAAGTAACACAGTTTTACAACATTGTTTTAATAATGAATGGAAGTATATTTTTTATATAATAAAACATTTATGTTTTATCATATTGATAATGATTTTCTTTTATCAATCAGTTAGCAAATCTATTTATTTTATATTTAGAAGAGTGTTTATTTTCCATTTTTTCTGGCCAATTTAATAAAACTTAGTATTATTATTAAAATTATAAAAAATAAAACACAATTACTCTTGTATAAAAATAATTACAAAATTAAATTGTTTACTGTTTATAGGGTAAATATGTGCAAGATTATAAAATTATGATATTTTAATGCCAATTGTCTTAAAATATTTTTGTGAAATAAAAGATTGAGAAACAGGTCAAAATTCATAAAAGATTGATCATACAACAGCTATTTGTAAATTATCAGAGTGGAACATTATCATTTCCCAGTAATCCAGAAAACTATCTCAATATAGTCATCAATTAAATCATATCAAAAGTTCAGTATAGTCCCAGTGTACCCAAAGAACTAAAAAACTTGCTAAATTTAATTATTGTTTAATGTAGCTTTTGAAAAATATCTGGCTGGACAAATTCTTTTATTGCTAAAAGTCTACCACCAATGTTATCTAAATTGTTTCTGAGTATCAGTTTCAGGATATTTCTACCAATTTATAGACATTCATAAAAATCTATTCATACATAGTGAATAATTAATTATACACTGAAGTCAATTACAAAAATTTCAATTTTATATCAAAATAAGTTTACATTATATTTCTGTTTAAGGTAAAAGTTTTTGACTAAAATGAGTTAAGACCTTTTGATACAAATTACAACAATAATTAAACCTTTATTATTTATAGTGACTATGTCAGAACATTTTCAAAATTAATTTTAATTGCAAGTATATAAAAAATCAACTTCTATTCCAATTTACAAAGTAATATTTTTTCTAACAAATTAATAATTCAACTATTGACATTTTGTCAGAAATAAAAAACTAAATATTATATAATGATCAACATTTTATTCATTTGGAATTTAATGGATATATATATTGTGCCAATGCCAAATTGGCACATGTATATAAAATAATTTTGTATAAAAATTATTATCAAAATCTTTCGGAAAAAAGAATTTGAAAGTTACAATTAATTACTTTAAAGAGGGGAGAGGGAGTTTTCCTATAAAAAACAAAAAAACAAACTAAGAGTTTCATAAAAGTTAAAGAGTATTATTATTATAAATTAAAAGTTTAAAAAAATATAAAAATCTCTTTTCATTCCAGTTTATTATAATAGATTATATTAGTGCGTGCGAATGTAAACAAAAGTCAGCATGTTAGAATAATATAAAAAAGAAAAATATATATAAATGAAAGTTAAAAAAGAAATTATATTTGGAAAACACAGCGATGGCTATTAAGTTAAATAAAGACAACACGTTTATGAAAATAAATATTGAAATGAAATGTATTTAAAAACACAGTGGTGAGCTACTAATTAAAGATATGAAAACAACACATTTTAAAATAGCTACTACTAAATCAAATATTCAATCGAAAAACACGTTGTCATATAATTAATCTAAAGGAATTTCGACAACACGTATTGCCGGAGGATATTAAAACAAAAACACTTCGCAGGTATAAATAGACTTTTTTTCGTTTCATCATGCTTTCAGTTGGAGTTTGAAATTCAGTCTAGTTTTACTGTGTCAGTTTACAGAAATGCAGTGCTGAAAAGCTTTTGGAAATATACGCTTGTGCTCCAGCCTTTTTAGTCCCATAAGATCATCAAAACCTGCCTGAGAAATAATGTCTGGATAACAACACAGAAACCCTCCGTCAAAACGTGCAGCTGTCTCCAAGAAGAACCAACGGATTACCATAAATTCTCTTCCATAAACAAAATCTAACCGGTTAGATACAATCCATCAGAAGCAGCAGAAGTAGCCACCGACAAGAAAAATCCTAGGTATCTGTTTTATTATTATTTACAAGTAGTAGTCACCACTGTAATCCGTAATATTGAAGAATAACATTATATGAACTCTATCATACATAAAAGGAACTATTGATGTGTCGTGAGTTTCAAATGTTATTAATACTTTATTATTATTTTTCAATGAGAGTTAATTTAAATGTCTAAGATTATGT
Source organism: Epiperipatus broadwayi (assembly GCA_028023455.1). NCBI lineage: Eukaryota > Metazoa > Onychophora > Udeonychophora > Euonychophora > Peripatidae > Epiperipatus > Epiperipatus broadwayi. The sequence goes on along the minus strand of JAQFVV010013664.1, from coordinate 36,448 downwards.
TCTTTGTTCATGAAATATCCTATCATATGTTAATTTAAAAAAAAAAAATTCATCGTGAAATTTGGATTTATAAAATGTTTAGAATGCGTTTATGTTGTTAGTAAATTATATTTAAACTTAATTGATGTTGATTGAAATAAATTATCTTTAAAATTAAACTTGATTGTGTCAATTCTTTTTATCAATCTCTTATTAGCAATAAATATCTTTGATTAAAATTAGACTGCTGGTTAAGGGAATTGTTTCGAGCGCTGGATTATGAGCCTACTACCCGAATATGTTAGTCTTCAGACTAGCTGGCGCCCGGGTTTACCCGAAACAAATAAAGTATTTGGATGGTAGGGGTTTGAATCTAGCAGCCGAGATGGGCCATTGTTGATAGTTAAAGCTATTAATAAGATCTCCCATTTTGCTCGAACGTGCCGGTTCGTTCACCTAACCTTTATAATATTATAAATGTATTGTGAAGGAGTTTGAAACCGGCCAAAACTTATATATACGTATAAGTAGGTGGTTTCAGCGGTTCGACCCGGTACATAAATGGCGGATGTTCGTAACGATTTACAAATAATATTATAAGATTAGAAATAAAAGTATAAAGTCAGTCTAATGTGTATTACGAGTAGGTAGGTATGCATGGGTATATACGCGCACATACACTGTAATATTCGGTAAATACAATACCTTATGATGAGTATCTTAAATGTATTTATCCAGATATCCTTTTAGGTTATTTTCTTGGTACTGCTGCACCTTATGGTGAGTGCAAAAAGGGATGTATTTATTATAGATTCCCTGTAAGCAAGTCCAGTAATAACTCGATATCTAGAATATTAGTAGGTGTAGAATTATGCTGCACGTATACACATGTGTAGGAATTATCTAAAATAAAAAAAATAATAAATCTTTATAGTCAACAATTAAAATTGCAAGAGATAAAATGGTCAAAAATGACACATTTTACTCTAAAACGGAGGGGGGTGTAATGTGCCAATGCCAAATTGGCACATGTATATAAAATAATTTTGTATAAAAATTATTATCAAAATCTTTCGGAAAAAAGAATTTGAAAGTTACAATTAATTACTTTAAAGAGGGGAGAGGGAGTTTTCCTATAAAAAACAAAAAAACAAACTAAGAGTTTCATAAAAGTTAAAGAGTATTATTATTATAAATTAAAAGTTTAAAAAAATATAAAAATCTCTTTTCATTCCAGTTTATTATAATAGATTATATTAGTGCGTGCGAATGTAAACAAAAGTATGCATGTTAGAATAATATAAAAAAGAAAAATATATATAAATGAAAGTTAAAAAAGAAATTATATTTGGAAAACACAGCGATGGCTATTAAGTTAAATAAAGACAACACGTTTATGAAAATAAATATTGAAATGAAATGTATTTAAAAACACAGTGGTGAGCTACTAATTAAAGATATGAAAACAACACATTTTAAAATAGCTACTACTAAATCAAATATTCAATCGAAAAACACGTTGTCATATAATTAATCTAAAGGAATTTCGACAACACGTATTGCCGGAGGATATTAAAACAAAAACACTTCGCAGGTATAAATAGACTTTTTTTCGTTTCATCATGCTTTCAGTTGGAGTTTGAAATTCAGTCTAGTTTTACTGTGTCAGTTTACAGAAATGCAGTGCTGAAAAGCTTTTGGAAATATACGCTTGTGCTCCAGCCTTTTTAGTCCCATAAGATCATCAAAACCTGCCTGAGAAATAATGTCTGGATAACAACACAGAAACCCTCCGTCAAAACGTGCAGCTGTCTCCAAGAAGAAACCAACGGATTACCATAAATTCTCTTCCATAAACAAAATCTAACCGGTTAGATACAATCCATCAGAAGCAGCAGAAGTAGCCACCGACAAGAAAAAATCCTAGGTATCTGTTTTATTATTATTTACAAGTAGTAGTCACCACTGTAATCCGTAAATATTGAAGAATAACATTATATGAACTCTATCATACATAAAAGGAACTATTGATGTGTGTGCGTGAGTTTCAAATGTTATTAATACTTTATTATTATTTTTGCGAAGAGAGTTAATTTAAATGTCTAAGATTATGTTGCTTTGTTCATGAAATATCCTATCATATGTTAATTTAAAAAAAAAAGTGCATGTGAAATTTGGATTTATAAAATGTTTAGAATCGTTTATGTTGGTTAGTAAATTATATTTAAACTTAATTGATGTTGATTGAAATAAATTATCTTTAAAATTAAACTTGATCGTGTCAATTCTTTTTATCAATCTCTTATTAGCAATAAATATCTTTGATTAAAATTAGACTGGGCTGGTTAAGGGAATTGTTTCGAGCGCTGGATTATGAGCCTACTACCCGAATATGTTAGTCTTCAGACTAGCTGGCGCCCCGGGGTTTACCCCGAAACAAAAAAGTATTTGGATGGTAGGGGTTTGAATCTAGCAGCCGAGAGGGCCATTGTTGATGTTAAAGCTATTAATAAGATCTCCCATTTGCTCAACGTGCGGTCGTTCACCTAACCTTTATAATATTATAAATGTATTGTGAAGGAGTTTGAAACCGGCCAAAACTTATATATACGTATAAGTAGGTGGTTTCAGCGGTTCGACCCGGTACAATATATATGATGCTGAAATATGAAAATTGGGTCAAAAATTCTATACATCTTTAATCTTCACAACACAATTAAATAACATACATGAAAAGTTGTAGCTATGAAAAGTGAAATGTTTTATTGATTAACTAAAAGTAAAACTTAATTCATTATTTTAAGATTCAAAATAAAATACTGAATCAACAAATTAGATAACCTTATAAGTTGTTGTTTTTTAAACTTACAATTTAATCTTATATAATATTAATTTTTTCTTTACTTTTATATGTAATTATTTTGCATATATATGAAAAATAATTAAATTTAACCCTATGTAAAAGAAAGTTTATTTTCAGATTTAAGTTTTTTCATAATTTTAAAAAATATTAATATCATCTATATTCTTTATTATTTTATACAATGCTTTTTTTACAATCCACTATTGACAGTTTTGATTACCCCAGAAATCTTCAGAACTCAAAGCAAATTTGTTTTCCATTTTTGAATAATTTTTTTGTGTGAGTAGGTAAGAGGATAGGGACAGGAGGCCACTATTCAAAGTCAACATAATATATTTAAAATTTTTTTAAAAATTATGATTTAAAAAACTGTTGAAATTCCCCACATAATTATCAAGTTTAAAAGAAGAAAACATAAAAGTTATTATTGTAATGTTTTATTTTTTTAAAAAACTATTACTTTTGATATATATATTATGTAAATAAGCATATTCTTTTATTTAACATTTTAATTATAATAATGGGCAATCTATAATCTTATAGAAAAATTCTGTAGAACTACACACAAAATATTTTATCTATAAAAGAACATTATAATTCTTGCCATGTTTAAACATTTAGAAAAGTTCAAGTGATATTTTTTTGATTCAATAGAAAAGTTAATGATATATTAGTAATGAAAGCATGATTACACTACATGTCAAAGAAAAGACAAATTTTTACAGACATTGAATTATGGATACGGATGAAAAAGAAAATTCTTCTCTATTCAACTTACATCAGTTCAATGTTCTTAAATTTTGCTGATAAATTGCTTTTTTTTTCCATGGCTATATCTTTCATGACAAACATTATTTCCAAATTACACATTGTATGAAAACTTGAAATTAAAATACTTTTTAAAGAACTATTAAATATGACTACACACTCTACATATATGTATACTAACCATGCAAAGAATACTTAAAAATAAGTAAATGCTAATTATTGAGTAAAAAAGTTAAAACAATAATGTACATATAAATTTAGAATATATCTATATTATAATATGGCAAAAATATAATCAATCAGGACCCTATGCTCAAGTAAAGTGTAATATCTTAAAAGTCAACAATTTCATTACAGTATACTGTATGTTTAAAATGTTTTTTTATTAATTAGTATCAAAACAAAATAACCTCAAAAATTTTAATAAAAATTTTAATAATTATTTTATCTGAGTTATTAAATATTAACTTAAAACATGTATTTAAATTATTTGCCGTTAATAAAACTGAAAATAATAATTTGAATTGTAAATGAGAAAGTTCATTTTTAACATTCAAACTAATTATTCACTTTCCAGTCTTCAACTTTTATAGAATTGTTTTAATCTATTATTTTTACAGTAACTTTATAAAATAGAAAATACAGTAATATATTAATTGAAAAGGTTAAAAATAAAAAACTAAATATAATAAATGTTTATCATCATTAAAAATGAGAATTTAAAATATAAAAGTTTTGTATCTTATTGGTTTTCTGTATGTTCATTAATATTAATTTTGAGACATAAATTTTGAAATTGAAGTTTTATTAATGTTTTATTGTATTTCTCACAAAATTATTACAAATTATATAGAGGTGCAATATATTCATGTAACTAACAAAAATATAGTCATTTCTAAACAAAATAATGATGAAGCCTTTTATGTTTTTTCTTCTAACCAGGCTTTAATATTGTATTCAGTTATAATTTTCTTATGTAACATTTTCTACTTAATTATAAATATGGATGCAATAAAAATAATAAATACAGTACAATTAATAAAATAATATAGAGACATTTTAAAATAAAATAAAAAACATAATTCAGCAAATACCTTAAATTAATAAGCCCAATAAATGTGAACATCACATTTCTATTTTATTTTATTTAATAAATTATTTTATTTTTTTAGATAAAAGTGGATTCAAACTTTAATTCCTAATGTTTAAAAAAGATATTTAGAGAGACTAAGCTAAATTTTAATTGTTCAATCTTACAGAATTTTTCCAAAAATACACAATCAAACAAAATAAAAGCTCTTTAGCAAGTTAATAATGGCTTTATTAAAAATATATATATAACTGTTTATTTCTTTTAAATACTAAGCTACTTAATATGAAAATGTATTTAAATCAGAATACAATGCAAAATGTATCCAATAAATATTAATATTTATAGTTATAGCATAGTTATTATTTAATAAAAGTATATAATGAAGATGAATAAAAACTAATTGGTAACTGTCTAATTTTTTTGTATATATAAATGTAACATAAGATAGTAAATTGAAGTTCAAACTTGTGGAAATATTAAGAGTTACTTTTGCCCTATAATAGATATAAACCCATCATATCAGATACTATAAAATCATTAAATGATCTGAACTATCTTTGGTTGTATAATTATAACTTTATTTTTCTTATTGCATTGCCAAATCCATATAATATTAATATCATCTACATTCTTTATTATTTTTTACAATGCTTTTTTACAACTCACTAGTTTTGACTGCCCCAGCAGTGAATTGTAAAAAATCATTGTAAAAGGTAATAAAGAATATGAAGTTCTGAAGAAGAGGCAATCAAAATTGTCATAGTGAATTGCATAAAAAGCATTGTAAAAAGTAATAAAGAATATAGATGATTATATAATTATTATAACTATATATTATATGCTTGATCTACTCAATATTTCTCAGCTGTAACCAACTTTATAGACAGATTAGTTATTTTTTTAGTTTGTTATTTTAACTTACATGGTTATTTCTTAAAATTTGATTAAAAAATTTACAATTTCTTCAAGATTTGTACAATTTATACTAAATTTTTTAGATAATCTTTTACTACATAATACTAATTATTATAAATCATTTATTTTACTGTAAATAATCCATAAAAATAAATAAACAAAAATCATATCTTTAAATTTCTGAATTTTTCCTACATATACATACAGTATATATATTTTAATAACTTGTAAAACTATGCACTGGTTGAATAGAAGTTATGTAGTCAATTCTAAATTACTAATGCTGAGACTTGTGAAATGTCACATATAATATGATTTTATACTACCCATTTTGCTAAATTGTGTAAATAAAAATACCTCACAATTTAGTTAATAATAATGTTTCTAATTGCCTAATTTAATAAGGTATTGCTTAAGCCTAGCATCTGATTAAACATGTCAAATTTAAAAAATCAGCATAAGGCAATATTCTAATAACAGATCTTCAAAATTGATCTTTATGTTCTGTAACTATTCATACACAGCTGACTGCCTTAATATGTAAAGATATCAGCACCTTATTCCTTGGTTTATTGATTTATATGTAGCTACACAATATGCAAAAATTTATAAATACATTGATTATACTTGCATATATAATGTAATAATATGTCATATATGAATATTTATGATAATAACTCTTTATTATAAAGGCTATTCACCCATTGAATATTTATGATAATTATTCTTTATTATAAAGACTGCCCATCCATTAGTATTCAATCAGTCTCTGATATGAATTTTCTTTGGACATAAAATCATTTAATATTCAGTAATGTAGTCTAAAAAATAATTTTGAACACCATTAGATCCTACAAAACAAACCATCCTACTTTAACTTCTTATTTAACTTTCATTGAGTCAGTTAAAAATATCTATGATTGTTCATCTTTATCCTTATACATAATATAATAAAAAATTCACAAGATTCTAGAATTACTCTAATTCATAGTACTGTTGAATATAGCATTAATAATACTAACAACAAATAAAATATATTCCTTCAATCAATTCATATAACCTAGTGGTTTTATTTCCATGCACATATGTTTGAATAACTTATTTATGCAAAATTTTAAAATTAAAAGAAACTGTGCTACATTTATAATTTATTACATTTACTATTATTTTATCATTCTATATTTATAACCTCTAAATAATTTTTTATTCTATTACTAAATGTTTTAAGAATAAATCAATAAATGTAATAATGTTAAAGCATAATCTGAGATGACTGCTTATTTCTAGTACTTGTTACATTGAAATTGAATTATTGTAAATATTAGTATAAAATGCATTGTTATATCGATTTAGTTTTAAATTAAATTTCATATTCCTTTCAAATACATTTGTTTTGATATATAAATAAATAAAACATAAAATTAAATTGTATTTATATTTAGTTATATTTATGAAATAATAATTCACTCAAAGTCTTTTATGCCCAAATAGTAATTAGTTTCTTTTATGTGTATATTTAAATTTATAACTGAAAGTTTTCTCTACTTCGCAATAATTTTAAAACGTTGTATTGGTACTTCCATTTTATAGATAATAATAATGGGGTAACTTGAATTCAGGATTCACTTATATAATAGATTTAAGGACACAGTTTCAAATGAGAATTTGCAAATTATATTTGATTTTCTTTTAATTTTTATATTTTCATAATAAGCATATTTTTTAGTAATTATTTTGTCTATTGTTTAATGATATAAAACAGCCATTGAATTTTGAAGGCATCCTTATAATTGATACATCTTTTATTAAAGTGATAGAAATTCAAATGTTAATATACATCATAAAGAATTTGGACATATAAATTTTAAGATAAGAATGTTGGAAAAAGTGAAATTATATAAAGAGAGAATAATAAAAAAAAGTGTGTATTTAAAGAAAGAAAAACCTATTTTGAATAGAATGAATTATGTATATGATATATTGAAATAAAAACAAGTTAAAATTAGATGAAAAGGTATTGGCTAAAGTAATAGATTAGGGGTATAAAAAAGACAATAAAAAATTATTGGTATTTTTATATAAAGAAATGTGCATGTAAAAGAAAAAAGTTTGGAAAATGAAGAAGTAAGTGTAGATTATATAATATAATATGTATGTAAAAAATGTATGGATAGATGAAAGAGAAATGTTATTATTTGTTATGATAAGGGTATATACAATTTTATATATTAATTTTGTTTATAATAATAATGATGTAAATATGTATTTTTAGAGATGCTTGAAAATGACTGCAAGAAAAAAATGGTCAAAATATTGGATGTTAAAGACGCAAATATGAATATATATGTTGGATGAAGAAATGAAGTTTTTAAAAAGAAAAAAGAAGATGGTATAATTTAATTGGGATGAATGAAAAGAACTTTATATTGTTTATTAATAATGTCAATGCAATATAGTTTAACATATAAAAACTCTTAATGAAATAATCTATGTAGTGAGGAAAGGTTTTTTCCCCATTGGCATTTAACTTATACAAATTCAATTAATAATACTTACTTTTCAACATTGATTAAGAATAAGCTTACAGAAATATTTGAAAAAAGATTGTTTCATACAAATTTTTTTAAATAGGAGTTTCTATTGTTATTACTATTATTTTTTAATATACAAAATTAACAAAGCGTATGCCACACTTGAATGAGAAGCTATAAAGATACACAGAAATTATTACACGCTAAGCGCTTTCGAGGCCTTTTGCCTCATGTTCATAGTGGTACTGTGAGCTGCAGAATGAAAAAATAGGGCAAGGAAACAAAACAGTATGAATATGAGGCAAAAGGCCTCGAAAGCGCTTAGCGTGTAATAATTTCTGTGTATCTTTATAGCTTCTCATTCAAGTGTGGCATACGCTTTGTTAATTTTGTATATTAAATTATCGAATGAGAAGTCTTAAAATCTTTAATATTTTACTATTATTTTTTTAAAAGATAGAATGCTGTAATACTTCAATAATTATTTCAAAGCCTGCACATGTAATTTCTAATGTCTCATCTTTAATTTTAAATATTTTTATTTAATTTAGAAATCCTGTTTGTTTATGTGAGTCAACTTTTGCAACCAAATTTTAAACATACTTCTATCAAACAGATTTTTCTTCAAATTTTGTCATATATTAGGTATCAATGACAATGCAATATAATAATGCAATATTTCAAGGTTATTCTGATAGTTATCTAACTTAAGAGTGTTGGCAGGTTAAATTTCAAACTGTGTTGAAATTACATAAGTAAGTTTTTAGTGATGCATAATAGATGTTGATATTTAAAAAAAAGCTTCATTAAATTTTATGACTAAATCATTAAAAAGCATTTACAGTTAATGAACATAGTAAGAAAAAAAAAGAATGATGAAAGTGTAATTCCTCATTTGTTTAATATGTGCAAATATCACTTTAAATACTAGTAATACAATGACATTGTTAGTTTCTCAGTATTTAAATTTGAATATGAATAGTTATGAAAAGTCTTTTGCAAAATATCCAATCATTAAAAAATAAAAAATAATTTTTTAAAAATGACTTATTTAATGTAATAAGTAATACGCTAACCCCTCACCATTTACCACTTTCTTAAACACTTCAAGAATACTCTTTTTACACTCAAATACTGCTTTTTTATACTCTTGATCTTTAGTGTTTTCATTTCTTATAGAAGCAATATAATTTTCTTCTTCTTCCTTTTCTTATGTAGTGATTTCTACATATTATATGATTTAAAACTTTCTTAAACACTTCAATGATATATAAAAAAAGCAATATTTGAGTGTAAAAATAGTATTGTTGAATGTTTAAAAAAATTGTAAATGGTATGACATGTAAAAATAGAATTCAATACATAAGAAAAGGAAGAATAAAATTATATTACTTCTATAAGAAGTGAACACACTGAAAATCAAGAAAATAAAGAAGAAGTATTTGAATGTAAAAAATAGTATTGTAGAAGTGTTTAAGAAAGTTATAAATGGTATGACATGTAAAAATAGAAATCAACACATAAGAAAAGAAAGAAAAAGAAGAAAACTAACACTCACCCCCAATTTTTCTTTCTTTAACAACAGTTTTGATTATTATATATATATATAACTTAAAATAAAAGTATCAGGCATCCATAAATTAATTAGTTTTTTTACCATTTCAAAACTAATGAGTCAATTAATGTATGGATTGCTAAATACTTTTATTTCAAATTACACATAAAAAAATAAAATTATGATTGGATAAAAAAAGTATTTTTTTGGCTTTAGTGCATTTTTTACCAAATTAAATAAAAATGTTATAAATATATTTTGAAATCAGTTTTATTATGATCTTTTGATTTACACATTTATAATTTTTAAAGTTTTCTTAAGAAAATTGTGATATGTCTACTGAACTATAAGCACACACATCCTCTCACAACAAATATTTTTTTTTAATAAATAATGTTTTGCAATACTTGAATATTGAAACTGTTCAATTTTGTATATAAAATGTGAGTCTCTTCTAATCTATTTCAGTTACAAATTGCTTCAATCTAGATATTAATAACAATATTTAAAACTTCTAAGTAGTAATTTCTATACCTTCTTGCTAAGTAGTCATCCTTTTTATTTTACGATGTTTTTTTATTTTTTCTAGTCTTTCTACTTTTTAATCAGGATCAATTAAAAACATATATAAACTTTAAAATGCTAGTAATCTGCTTCTGTGTCCAAAGCAAGCAAAACTTATTTTATTTTTATTACATTGATTATACTAAATACTTTTTTATATAAAAAAATCCTAATCTTCCTAATTGACTATCCATACAGCTTTATTTAATTTCCTATGACAGTTTTTCTTCGAAATTATCAAATAATTGCATTACATTTTTTACATAAACATAATAAATAAGAATTTACAGTCATTAGTACTTTTGCAGTGTTTTGAGATTTTCTCACTTCTACTGTTTAAATATAATTTTTTTTCTTTTTTCATATGTCATAGCATGGTCTGGAAGGCGAACCCACAACCGTCTGCGATGACCTCTCAGCTAACAATGCTTGTCTGTTTAAATATAATTAAAGTGCTTTCTAGTATCACATGACAATAATTTTTAAAGATAAGTTTATTATCATGTTCTAACACTAAGGGGCAATTTAATTATATTTAAACAATTGCATTGAACAAAAATAATATATGTGCATATATTATAATAGTTTACATGGTTAAAAATAAACGATAAATTTTATTTTTTGCCAAAAAGTATTTTTATTTAAAAATATTCTGTTTTCTAATAGTTATAATAAACACATTAATATCGATGACAAAAAGAAATGAAATTCCAAAATATTTATTAAAATTTAGAGCAATTTTGCATCTCATTAAAAGTGTCACTGATAAAATTATTGCAATTATTTAGTTTCAATCACTTTTTTAAAAAAAGTGATCCCTCCCCCCCCCCTTTATAAATGTAAAGGCCAAGTATTTTTAGAAGATCATTATCTATGAAGTGGTTTTAGTACAGTAGATCAGTGGTCTTCAACCTTTGGTCCGAGGACTGGTGCCAAGCCACAGAACTTTTCTGCGGGTTCTCGCTAGACTGGCAGGAAAGTTTGTAATAAGAAAATAATAAGAGTTTAAACTTTTCATTAATATAAACAATTTTTATTTATTTTTTCATCTCATTTTTACTCAATTTAAAAAAAAGAAACAGAATGAAAACAAAATCTAATCAATCATACATAAATTAATTTGTTTTTCTAGTTATCACAGATGTTTATGGGGGGGGGGGCAGGATTAAATTTTTTATTACTTTTCTAAAAAAAATTCAAAATTAAAAAAAAAGTTTATTATACAAGCTCCACATATATATAATTTCATATTCACATTCATATCGGCTTTTTCAAACCAAATTGTGCAAATGCTTTTTGCGAGTGTTAAATAATAAATGAATACCCTCTGACCCATACAAGATATAGAATTTATGCAGCAATAAAAGGAATCCTCTTATTACTACGACTCAAATATTTATATATGAGCAAATCTGAAGTACTGGCACAGAAAGTGTGACTATAGAACAGTCACTTTGAATTACTATATATAACTTATGAATGAATGACGCCGATGAAATTTACTAGAATTTACTGAACGTCATTCCAACTGAAATTAATCATACATATAAATCAGCATTTATTTTTTATAGCGTCTGTATACAATTGTAATCACATTCATATCGGCTTTTTCAAAACATTCGCAAAAAGCGTTTGCACAATTTGGTTTGAAAAAGCCGATATGAATGTGATTACAATTGTATACAGATGCTATAAAAAATAAATGCTGATTTATATGTATGATTAATTTCAGTTGGAATGACGTTCAGTAAATTCTAGTAAATTTCATCGGCGTCATTCATTCATAAGTTATATATAGTAATTCAAAGTGACTGTTCTATAGTCACACCTTCTGTGCCAGTACTTCAGATTTGCTCATATATAAATATTTGAGTCATAGTAATAAGAGGATTCCTTTTATTGCTGCATAAATTCTATATCTTGTATGGGTCAGAGGGTATTCATTTATTATTTAACACTCGCAAAAAGCGTTTGCACAATTTGGTTTGAAAAAGCCGATATGAATGTGATTACAATTGTATACAGATGCTATAAAAAATAAATGCTGATTTATAATTTCATATTGTATATTTAACATTATTGTTTTGATCAGTTATAACAATTATGCTCATCTAAGGCATTTTTAAGAACATTTATCGATAGACTTCTGCCGATCCATGAAACTTATCCTTATTTTTACTGGTTCACAGGTGTGAAAAGGTTGAAAACCACTGCAGTAGATCATATCCACACATTCAGAGAAGTTATGGAAAGGACAAATGAATATAAGTTGCCATTATGCTTTGGATTTGTAGATTATGAAAAGGCATTTGATTCTGTAAACATTTCTTCAGTAATTAAAGCATTGGATCATCAAGATATAGATTCAGGATATTGTCATATTTTAAATAATATTTATAAAAATGCAACAGCAACAATGAGATTACATAATGATACTAGCGAAGTCAACACTGAGAAGGATATAAAACAGGGTGACTCCATATCTCCAAAACTTTTTACAGTAGTGCTGCAAGAAGTATTTTGTGGATTAAAATGGAAAGCTAAAGGAGTGAAAGTAAATGAAAATTATTTAAGTCATTTAGATTTTACAGATGATGTAGTTGTTTTTGCAAATAATGCTTTAGAGCTGCAGGAAATGTTGCAGGAGTTACTAGATGACTAAAGATAAATGTTAAAAAGACTAAAGTAATGTTCAATGGATTTTCTCAAAATATAAAAATAAAGATTGATTATGATGAGTTAGAATAAGTTAACAGCTACAAATACCTTGGTCAAATTATTAATACAGATGGAAACATAATGGATGATATTAATTATAGATTTAAACTTGATTGGAGGGCTTTTGGTAGAAATAACTTGATACTAAAAGGAAATATGCCTATGTGTTTGAAAAGTAAAGTTTTTAATAAATGGGTTTTATCAGTTTTTACTTATGCATTTGAGACTTGAACATTTAATAGAGAAGCAATACAAAGACATCAGGCCACTCAACAAAGTATGGAGAGATGCATGTTATGAGTAATAAGAAGACATCAAAAATGCAATGTATGCATAAGAGAAACAGATGTTACTGACCTCATTAAAAAAATTACAAGACTCAAGTGGAGTTGGGCTGGACATATTGCTAGTAGAAGAGATGATAATAGATGGACAATTGCAATCTTAAACCGGATTCTAAGAGATTGTAAAAGACCTAGAAAGAGACCACATGTGAGATGGATGAATGAAATAAGAAAGTGTGCAGGAGTGATGGGGGAAAAAAGAAGCTAAAGATCAGAGGCGGATTGAACTTGGAGAGACCTTCATCATGCAGTGTATTGATAATGGTTATGATGATGATGTTATCTATGAAATCCATGTTTTCAATATTCAAGATAGTATATGCACCAAAATAGATATATTAGTATAAGAGTTTGAGAAAAAAAAATGATTTCAGCTAAAAGTTAAATAAATCATCTTATACATTGCATTAAGATTCTTTTCAAACCTCTGATGTGCCAATATTAAAATATTTGTTAGATTAAAAAAGTATGATTTCAGAAGTATAAAAAATGGTGTTGAAATTCTGAAAAGATCTTACAGTTTAAACAAGAATGAGGAAACTTGGCACATTCCAATTTTTGAAAATCCATTATTTAATATTTTTCTTTCCCCTCTATTAACATTTTTAGAAAGTCAGTTAATTATTATGAATAATAAATACATCATTTTTGTTAACACTTCTCTAATGATGAATGGATAACTACCTGAAAAAATATTTAATGAAAACACTAATTTATACATTCTCATTATTATAGAAGCAATTCTCCCTATACAATATTACCACCTAAGGAAAGCTATAATAATCAATAGTTGCTATAGTACTTGTGTATTTAAATGCTTATCCAATGCTTACTCATACAGTATTCCTCAGACTTGTTTCTAGCTTATGGCTGTCATCAGTGAGAAGCCTTGGATATGAAACCAATGCATCTAAACCTCTGGATCTAGTGCAACCCTTCAATTACTATCTTTTATCTATTTAGCCATCTATAAAGTAATGAATACAAATTAAAAACACAATAATGTATTCAATCCAAAATAATTTGCCTGTATAGTCATACAGATTTGAGTCCAGTTCAATATCTATATATTTTGGTGTCTTTTGTTTTTTTATATAATCACAGTCACCACACCCTTTTCCTAGGGTTGTTATTAAATCATTAAAACATCACATGATCACCTGCATCATATGGCAAGATTATAGAGCTGCTACTATTTAAATAGCTTATACAAGGAAAAGAAATGGGAATCATATGAAATCTCATTATTACATTAGATACTGCAGTTTATCAGAATACCATAATCTTGATAAGAATGCATGAGATTTCAGTGAAATGTTAGAAGTCTACTTTCATGAATATGTTTACTGTGTTTGTTAATTGAGACTTTAAATAGGATTCTTTGACTTCTTAACAAAATAATTTATCAATGCAAAGATATGATATCTTGTATAATCCAAAATTTTTTTAAAATTATATCTATGTTTACCATTATTTATAAATACTTTAAGCATATATTAGAAACTTTTAATATTTTTATGAATTAGAAGCAAAAATAATTAATGTGTATGTGCAAACACAAAATCAAGATATATATATATTAATAGAAAACACCATATATGTTATATCGTATACATCTACACATACCATAAATAAGTATAATACTAATTTCACTAAAATATTCAATGTTTTAACTTATTTTAATTTATAATATTTTTTTTATAATCTATAACATTCGTTATAAGTCTAAAATAATTATGAATTTCTATATCTGAAACATCTCACAACTAATCTCCTTTCACAATACAAATTATTTTTTAAAAAAATAATAATTTAAAATATTCTCTATATTTTCTCTCAAACTTTTATTTATTTAAATTAATTTAATTACAAATTCAAAAAAACTATTATTGTATATGTTTTAACATATATATACAAATTTAATATATAGCTATATTTTATTATATTTTAATAATTTATTATATATATTGTGCCCTTTTGTATGGGTCTCCATAAATTGTTGTATCAATCTATCTAAAAAATTTTAAATTTAAGATATATTTAGCTATATGATTTTAATTTTGTTTATAACAATCTTTTTAAAAGTGTAATTAAAGTAATTCATGAGTGTTTGATATGTGAAAACTGTGCTGATGTTTGAGAGAGACATTTCAATGGGGATGATAATAGTATATGGTTGGGAAAACTGGCCATAAGCAATACTGCATTAATAAATTTAATAAATAAATATTTAAAGTTAAAGTTTTAAAAGACAAGTTAAAATTAAATGCATATATTTATTGTTGATAAAGATTAAAATTTAATAAATGAATATAAATATTTTAATTATTAGTAATACATAATAGAAGAATTAATGTTGGATTTTAATAATATCGAATTATTATTTTAAAAGCTGTTGTAATATATTATTTATTTTAAAAATATTTATTTTTAAAAAAAATGTATTGTTAGTTTATTTTTAGATTATTTCAAGCGTCTGTAGCTTTGTTGTAAAAAACAGATGTTAATTAAAATACGTACACACATGCTTGGAAGTTTTTTTAGTAAAGTTGCAAAGCTATTTTAAAAATTCTGTTATAAAATTTATAAATATTATATTGGTTATCACGAGATAAAAATAAAAATAATTAATGTGAAATATTAAATCTGATTTTTAAAATACTGTTTAAAAACATAACGAATAAAAATAGACTTAGTTTGTTTATAAAAATAATTTTATAAAAGTTAAACGTAAAAGTTAAGTAAGAAAGTATATTTTAAAAAATGTTTAAGAGATTTAAATAAATGATGAATATTAATTTAAGAATTTAATAATGTGATAAATAATAAATATTAAATAAGTCATTATTTATTTTTAATTCTGTCTTGTTGGTAAAATATGTAAATAAGCTAGCAAGTCAATTGTTTAATTCACCAATCAAGTGGGAGTTTTCTTCCGGTATAAAACCAAGGTTCAATTGTTAGGAGGGGACTTGTGATTGAAATTCTTAAAGTAAAAGGTGCTATTAAAAATAGCTAAGTGATTATAGACGCTATCAAAATCGTTTTAAAATTATAAGAGAGTAGTTTTAAAAATAATTTATAAAAGTTACCGATGAATATGCAGTGTTAATTTATTGTAGTTCCCTATTAATCGTTTCCTATTAATGCTCAATTTACTATCAAATAATCATGAGGACATCGTGTAAGGATAAAATGTACTGGAGACTTTATACTGAAAATGTAACAAACGCTGGATTGACTAGCAGAGTTATTAGATGCTTAAAAATAATACGTTGGACCTGGTATAAATTTAAAAGCTAATGTAGTTAATTTTTTTATAAAATAGATATTTAAAAAAAATGAGAAATACTTCTTTATGAAGCAAGTATTTGTAAATTCTAAATTTAAATATATCTTGGTAAAGATATAATATGTAACAGTAAGTGTATGAATATTTGCCTTGTTAAGTCTTTATGGTTTAAAAGACTAAATTTTGATAGTTTTATAAGGCAAATAAATCGGAAGTTAATTGGCCAAGAAATACTTATAAGTAAAAAATTATTGTATTATTAAAGTCTAAACGCTGGTCGTATAGAAGACTTTAAAAGTAATCTTACCTAAATATCTGTTACGGAATGCGCAAATCAAATAAACGTGGATATCCAAATCAAATCAGTTAAAATAATTAAACAAGAACTTATAAATTATAAACTAATGCTAAAAAATAATAACTTTAAAATAATTTTCTTATAAAGAAAAGAATATGGATCCTATAAACTATTTTAATTTTATTTTGTTTATGGTGGAACTGACTTTGACTTTTATTTTTATTTATTTTTAAAAAAGAACGTTTTTTTTTTATTTATTTCATAAAACTTTTAAAAAACACGTGATGTACCGGAAAAGGAAGTAATGTTTGGTGAAAACTTATGCCTAGGAAAAAGAACAATGACAACTGGATGAAAACACCGTTGGATGTTATGTAACATTTTTATTTATTAACTAACATAAATATTTCATTAATTATTGATTTATTAAAAATAGGAAAGGTACATTTACATTTTTTTTTAAAATAATAACTAAATACTAATATAACTTTTTATTGCATAAAGTTTATTTTATAATTATACAACACGTAATATTTTAAAGAATAATTGTTGAGTGTAAATGTGAAATTATTTTGTAAAACTGGAATCCTGGAGGACATCGTGACGGACTGTACATTGAAGTGTTATTTATGGTAAAATTGTGTAGTAATAATAATAATTTGATGTATTTACTATGTTTTCTTTAGATCAACCAAATGTTATATGATTATTGAATGAATGTATTAATATTTAAATAATATACACGCATAACAGTAATAATAGCAGTTTTATTTTAATATGCATATTTTAAATTAATGATATAAATTTAGTACAACGTAATATGATACCCTAGAAATAATTATATGATTCTTTCGTGAATGAATTTCAATGTCTCTGTTCCAATATTAGAAATTAGATTTATTATACTAGTGTAAGTTATTTATTTTTTCTTTTAAAGTTAGTAAGAAGTATATAAGGTTTATATTTTATTTTATTTTTATTAGATGAGTTACGTTAATTTTACATAGAAATTTATATTTTTGATTGAAGGCTTATTGTAAATAGATGATGAAGTATAGGAGATTTTGGATCATTATTATTTTGTTTTGAAATTGGTTATTTGTTTTACTGAAATTAAATAGGGTTAAAATGACTTTTGTAGGTAGTAGTTTTATAAAGGAATAGGAATAATAAGTAAAGAAAAGTAATGATTTAAAATTGCAAAGAATCATAGAATTTTGTTTAACATTATACTTTATAAAAGTTGAAATTATTGAATAATTTTAAAATATTTTTTTAAAAAAAAGTACATATACGTATTGCATATTTTAATAAGACAGGTAGTATGACATTATATCGGAATGAAATAAACAATGATAGTCAATAATTGTTATTATACTACAAAGTTATATCAGTTGATACATTAATTAATATTTGAGTCATACTGATAATAAATGTAATACAGCCTTATACATTATAATATAAATAACAGTAGGACTTATGTGAAATAGCATTTTTAATTATTAAAGTTTATTTATTTACATACATTCTACATGAATGACATCTTACATAAAACCTTTTCTTATATTAATTGATAATAAGTAATGTTTATGTAAATTAAAGTCATAAACTTAATTGAATTTTATTAATAAAACATTTTCTGAAATGTATAAATTATCTACTTATAGTTATGGAAATAATAACAGTATAAAAATCTTGTATTATTATTTTTCTTATTTTTTATTTTCTTTAGTTCCATTTAAATGTAAATAGTGTAAATAAATTATTTGTTAAAGTTAATGTAAATAAATTTGTTAAGTTGTTTAAAAGATGTGTTGAATTCATTATTTTACACCACAGCATTTGACAACAGATAATTTGAATAAACATAATATTTGCACAATATGAATTTATTATTTATTATTTGAGAAAGAAACATAATATTTTCTTAATATAATTTATAGAAATCGATTGACATTAACATATGATATTACAATGGTCATAAAGTAATTATAATGCACAATATAAAAGTATAAGATTATTTATTGCCACAAATTGTTGAATTATAAGATTTTGGTCTATTTTAAAATTAAGATACTACATAGAAATGAAGACATGCATATGATTTGTTTATTTTCTTAATGATTAAAAGTATAACCCAATAGATAAGATTAAGATATACCCTAAAGATTATTATTGTTAGTGATTATTATTATTAGAATAAGTTAGGTGTATTTAGGTTTGATATTAAATCCCTTATCATTCCTATCTACATGAATTATTATTACTTTAAGATAATTAGAAGAACCTGAGATCATTTTAATTATAATTCCTTAACAAAAGATTAAGATTTATTTATCTATTATTATAAAAGATAATTCATTTTGTAAAAGTCATAAGAGTGCTGTAGAGTTAGGAATAAGATAATGAAGTAGTAATAGTATTCTTATGCCATTGAGACAGTGTCTTGGAGAGACATTGACTCAATGTAAATCTGATTACCAATTGTAACTTCACTTCACAGTCTCATGATTTTAGTAAATATTTATTTAATTAGTACATAATATTAAACTATATTAATTTTTGATAAGTTTGTAATAAATTTGATAAGTTATAATATTATAAAAATATATTAAAGATAGTTGTACATATTTTAGCCGAGCATAATAATTTGATTGAGCTAGTCATATTTTAAATTATATCATATATCGAGAAGTGAGGGTACAATATATACACACATTTAAAATAGACAACAAAAAATAAAAAAAAATGAAACTAGGTTTTTACTCATTACTGGAACCGTATCAAGATATTCCTCTTTTATAATTACTTGTGATGCGATGTACAAAGGCTTCTCCTTTATCGAAGTCAGGAATCTCTCAGCCACTATGCCCAGAGAAACTTGTAAGCCATTCCCCATCCTACATTTTCCCCATATTCTTCTCTATCCTGTTTCATCTTATTTCCACAACCTAATCTTTGTCCAGTAGCCTTTATATCTAGATCCCCCTTATCTTTTTCCAAACTCAGCATAAAAACCAAAAAACCCCTTTCTGTATAATCATTTTATTTATATTTATTTCCACACAACTTTATTATTTGTACTTTTTCTGTATGTAAGCATTTACATTCAATTAGCAGATGCCTAATATTTTCCATTTCTAACTTACATAACTTTTTTACATAACTTGCAGACTATATCACCCACATTTCTCCATTTGTGTAAATATTTCCTTGTTGATAACGATCCTGTTCGAGCCTTAAATAGTAAACTATTTTTCGTGATATTATCTTAAATTAATGCTCACCCAATATTCTGCTTATTTCTATATATATTTAAATTTTTTTTACTCTCCATGTTAGTTCTCCATCTCTCCCAACTTACTATTTTTTATTAATGCATCTATTCTTCTATCCCATTCCTAACACTCAACAATCCTCCTAACAAAATAATCCTATCTTTTGTACAAAGATATTGACATAAAGTCTTTATCCAAATCTTCTGCATATTATACAATCTTTCTCAACCATCTTATTGCCTGTCTATTAATCATAATCCAATAAAATACTATTTTGGCTATTCTCTTACTATCAATAAATTGCAATCAATTGAACATATTCATTTTGCTTTTTGCATCCCTCATATAAAAACTTGACTATTCTATTTCTCCTTGAATTGCCTTCTTTGCCATCCATACATCTGTATCTACTGTATGTCTTCCTACTTCTCTTTGTACTTTTTAAAAGTAATCCAACACTTTTTTTATTATCACATAACACATAGTTACCTTAAGTTAATCCTGCTATTGACACTTCCTTCCATACAATTTTTGCTATATCATATTTATTATATGAAAATTGTTGATTTTTATCAGTCTCTTTCTTTTCTTTGCTTCATTTATCATTATTTTCTCCCATTCATCAAAGCAATTTCTTTGATTACTTAAGACAATTCCAAATAGTTATATCTATTCATCACATTTAACTTTATATTTCCCATCATTTTTATTTTTCTTCACAAAATTTAATCCCCATTTTTTTATCCAAACATGTGCACATCTTCAGCCTAACTTCCATATTATTCCTACTTTTTATGCTTAAAAAGATATCATCAGTGAATAAAAAAACTTGCCACCTATTAATGGTATCTCTATCCCCCTTCCTAGTATTTCTATTATTCTCTCCATTTCTTTTAAATATAACAAAAATAAAATAGGTGACATGGGACATCCTTGCCTTAGTTCCACCTCATTTTTAACTTTAAATGATTCTATATATCCTAATTGATACATAGAGTAATTATTTTCATACAATCTCTTAATAAGATCCAGCAAAGCTCCATTCATTTCCAAATTTACTAAACTTACCTCAAATCTATTTCTATTTACTCTATCATAAGCTTTCTTTATATCCAACCATGTAATGGTCAGAATCATGTGATCAGCCAACAAGGTTCAGAGACCTAGCAAAAGTACTTCAAACCCAGTATGTTCGCGATATGGTAGTCACGGAACAGTATTATGCTTTAACCTATTTGCCAGTGCTCCAAAATCTTCACTATCCAACCAACGCTCCTGATGCTACTAATGGTCATCATTTTTCCTCGGTCCCAGTAGTCAGGGTAGAAACAAGGACTCTCAATTCAAACTTAACCTATCATTCACTAGACTTTATAAATTTAACCTAAGATACTCACTAAATACTTTGATATAGCTCAAAATATTTGTTTAACATTTCATAGGTTTTGGATACATACATATATGACTTAATCAAGTGTGGATGTGGTTGAGTGGATATGATGAACCAGGGAATGACATGACTATGGTATAGATATATACAATTTATTAACACAATTCATTAGAAAATATAAATAATAATAACTATGTTTGGATCTTATTATGATCCATGTATGGGGTTACATTTAAACCAAAAAAAAATAAATAATAATTACAATGTTTAATTATCAGTTATTAATAATGGTACAGAATTTAGATATCACTAGGATAAATATATGATTTTTTACAAATAATTACAATATTCAACCATAAGTTATTTATAAAGGTACAGTATTTAGATATCACTAGGATAAATATATGATTTTATCAAGAATTACAATATTAAAACATAAGTTATTTATTTACAAAAGGACAGTATTTAGATATCACTAGGATAACTGTATGATTTTTTACAAAGAAGTCGCCTGTCAAATATGACAACCAAGGTTATGAACCATTAAAATACCAATTATAAGAATGA
The DNA here is from genome assembly GCA_028023455.1 of Epiperipatus broadwayi. NCBI lineage: Eukaryota > Metazoa > Onychophora > Udeonychophora > Euonychophora > Peripatidae > Epiperipatus > Epiperipatus broadwayi. The sequence continues at coordinate 14,293 of JAQFVV010013664.1, read as the reverse complement.
ACATCAGTATTAGATAAGAGTGTGCATCATAATGAAGTCATAGTGGAGTTCATGACAACAACAATTGTGAATCAAAACAATAATTATAAATTAACCAGAAATGCGTTACACACACACAGTAAATAATCAGTATTATAGTATGTGTCAGTATAAAACAAAATTTTATATTAAGAATGATAATATTTTATCAAGAAATATGCCACTATGAAATTAATATGCTGATTATGGAGAGCAAACACAATACCTGGTTATATTAAGTTAGAGGCCAAATAGATATATATATAATAAATTTATGCATGTGTTGACATACATGGGGAAGTTAAGTATACATATTATTATTATTATTATTATCATATTTTACTTTTAGAATTCCCAGCAGGAGTTATGGACCAAAGCATAATTTTAGCTCCCTTCATTCTTAATAGTTATATGATAAATATGGTTTATCTATTTCACACAGCATTACCAACAGGTATGATTAAGAAATCTAATTACAGCATTCAGTGGCATCTGGGTTTGAATCCTGTGCTGGCTATATAATTAGCATTGGCAAACATGGGCCAATCTCCTTTGTTGAGCAGTAATATATATATGTTTCTATGATACCACATCCACATTCAGATTGGCTTGTGTAGGAAATAATAAAGTGTGGGCTTTGAATCCCTATCATTATAAAGTCTACCCAATCATTGGCTCAAAGAAAACCATAGCAATCTCATACTGCCAGGACCGGTAAAACATCCATCTGGCAGTCTGCATAGCATTACTCGACATATATTCTTTATTAAAAACCATACAGGCACAGATCATTCTATTAAGCACCACTGATATATTTGCCCATTAAAAGCATTAACTTATCTGTATAGATATTTTCCTAAAACTGTATTTAATAAGTAATAATGGGGAAATTTAAGACAACCATATCTTATAGGCTATAAAATGCCCAAGTGTTTCAAATATAAATCTTAACCATAAAATGCTAAAGAGGCAAAAAAAAATACTACTGCTGAGATATTTCTTTCCCCAAATGCATGCATCACTAAATATATATATATATACTGTGATGAACATATATCTTTGCAATAAGTAATATTGCCCGTTTTATACTTGAGAAAGAAGCACTATCATTATTATTATTATTATTTTTATTTCAACACTTAAATAAATGCATATATATATTATTTCATTTTTTAATTGTCACAAAGAATCTTAAATCTAAATCAAATAAAATAATTTTAACACTCATTTATATTTTTAATTTCTTTACCATACGGGAAGAGGGCGGATTTTTAATACAGATATTTGATTTCTTTTCTCTCTCTCTCTCTCTTTTTTAAATAAATGATATTTTTAACTAAGCCGGAATTAGACACGATTTAAGAAATTTAACTTTGACTGTTTCTTATTTTACCATTATAAAATCATTACCCCTTTCCCACTTTAGATTCAGGATAAAGAAAACAAATCTATACATAAATTGGTTTAATAGTATAACATCATTTGTCTCCATACTTGACTAGATTGGCATATACCAGTATATCTCAAAATAAAACATATAAAAGCTGTATTTATAAACTCTATAACAATCTTTTGTTCCACTTAGAATTATACATTACACTTTTTTTTAATCATTAATAAGTAATCTATTTATAATTAAAATGACTTGTTAAAAACAATAATAATAAAAAACTAACACTCGTATATATAACTGTCCTCTTGAAACACATCTTTTTTTTTAAGATAGTCTTTTACGAATTTTATAAATCTGAGGAAATTAAATGTTCTTGAGTTTTTATAAAAGGCATTTTAAAGATATAAATATTGTCTAAAGATTGAAAGTTTATACTTGTGATGGATTACTGTGTCACTTTGATTGAGGCAGATATTTTCCTACTGGTTCACTCATTGTCAGGATTGACCTTGGGCTTTACTGGACTCAGGATAGACTGGCTTCGAAGTTGGTTTTCCATTTTCTTTCGGGCAAAAGCATGGTATCAATTGGATTTCTTCCTCTTCTTTAGATGCATTTTTCTGGAGATTTTGCAGAGAAAGGAAAGGTAAAGTTTACCCTACTCACAGACCATAGCGATGATCTATTCTCAGCTTAAATATAGTCAATTGGTCCTTTAGAGAGAATCACTTTGACTCTTCAAAACTTTTTGCCTTCGAAAAAAAAAATTTTTTTTCCACTGCCAACAACTTTATTTTTATTCTTTGACTGCTTGACTTTGACATCTTATTCTTTGATTTTTTTGACTGCCTTCTCGAAAATTTAGCCCAGCATTTATAAAAACTTTTGCTAAGCAACTCTTTGTTTTCTATATTTTTTAACACCTATACTATAACTGCCTTGGTTAGAAATGAAAACAGACCGCTGGATTGTTCTTTGATTTAAACCAATTGACACAATCCTGTTAAAATTACACCAAGGTATAAAAATCTTAATTGCATTTTTAATGGCCTTAAAAATGAGAAAATAAATTAACACTTCCATGTAACTACATCTTTCGGAATGTTTTTAAAAAAACAACAGAAACATAAAAAATATTATTCACAAGGAAAGAATCGCCTTTTAGGACAAATATATAAGACAAAAGAAATATATTTTTCTTTCTAAATATATATAAAAAATGCACTTCAATAAAACAATATATATATATGAGCCCTCTCATTCATCAAGACACACACATGCATCTGTATATTATCCCTTTTAACAAACAAATAAAAATGAAAAAAATGAAAAATTAGATATTTGAGCTTTAAAAATCTATAGACCTATACTATTTCCAACAACTGACATGAAGCTCTGTGTGTGCATACACACTGATTGCTTCAATAAAGATCATATATAACTGTCTACCTGTATTCCTACTCATATCTTTAAGTTGTGTGACTACAAATAAACTTTCTCCTATATATGTATCTATTCTAAAATCTCCTTGCATTTCTCCCACTATCTTATTTTCTTCCATTCATTTTGCCACCCTTCCAGACACCATATATGCAGAAACTTTATATAACATTGGCATTACCACTATTGGTCTATAACAGTTTATCTTTTTATGATTGTCATTCTTTCCTTTAAATTATAGCCTTACTTTTGTATTATTCCAGCTAACTGAATATTCTGTATTGTGTCAACTTATCGAAACATAATATATTTAATTTTGCCCCATTTCTAAATTCATCACCATCTCTGCTGCACATCCATCTAAATTTCTTGCCTTTCTACTTTTCAACTAATTCTCTGCTCATTTAATTCATTTTCTATAAAACTAATATTTTCATTACTATTTCTTTTTTGGTTATTATCACTTTGTCCTTCACATTTAACATCTTTTCTATATTCATTACTTATGTATTTAAGATTATCTCTAATTCTTCTCTTTTCTCATCATTTAATACTACTATTTCTCTCTTCCCTACATTCTTTCTTTTAATATTGTAACAGTCAGAAAACGTGTGACTCATAGACATAATGCAGAATTCGACAACCATACAGAACAGCAGCACCATCAAGGTAGCGAAGCTACCTGTGGTACTGAGTTCGAACATAGTTTATCAGTTCCACAATACAATCCACGAAACAACGCATCTGATGCGACATTAGTAAATATTTCTTTAGGCACAGTGGTCAGGGATATGCAAGAGATTCATGATTTTATTTTTGGGTTAGCCAATAATCAAACTAATATTAGTTAAACATTTGTATTTATATAATCGAGGAAATATTCTATAGAATGGGTATCGAATAAATGAAACGTAACTGCAGACGTATAGTTTAAAATTATTTATTAATACATTTTAATAAAACAATCATTTACTAATAATATTTTATGGATTCAAAGCTTCAGTAGTGGGATTGCCGATACTGTAATGTTTACAAAAGGAATTCACTTATTTGAAGGCGTAATCTAGCTACCTAAAATTCTCGAGTAAGTATTTCTAATGCATGCCTGGAGGGATTTATACCTTTGCAATGCAAGAGTCTAAATTAAGATTTAAGAGTAGCGGCAGACATATATTTATTTAATTAAAATATTTATTTTATGAATAAGGGCAAACATTTATTTGAGAGTGAATTATGAAGATAATGCAGAGGCGGAGTGATATATAGAATAATAAAATGAAGTAAAGGAACACGTGGTACGCTTTAGAAAGGCGATATGAAATGGCAGTATATCGAAACAGCAATGGCATGAATGAGTTTATTAGAATGTTGGGCTGGTCTCTGCTATTGGCCTGACAAAGTAATGTGTCACATAAGCATAACCAGGGACAAGCGGTCCATGTCGCAGTTTGCCGGCTGGCTGCATGACATTGTCAAATCCTACGGGAGCACCCATTATGTCCGCTTGTGTAGGACGACTGGAGTTAATTTCAACCCTGAAGAATCTGGAAATTTCACGGCGGAATGGATCATCGCATCTCCAAAACCTAACACATGTATAATGTATAAACGATTATGATAAGATTTAAATAGATTTCTAACTCGGCCCTACATTATCAACATTTACTAAAGAACTTTGGCAACCCTCAAAGAAATGTAATTTTATGGAAATATTCATTAAGATTTAATAAATGCAAAGCATATATAAACTGGGAATTATTACAACTAATATGCCAGCCATTTGCGAAGTAGTAGACCCTGCATTACAATAAATGATGCATTGAATGCGTGTTGATTTATATGAAAGTTAAGTTATTTATGAAAATAAATATTAATGAAAATTTGACACGCATTCACTGTTTCAAGCTATCATAGATTGAAACTTTGAAAATAGAGACAATTATGAGCATGCAATAATTAAATAATAAATATAGATAAAATATAGATTTTAGAAATACGAACCCAAGAAAGATAGAATGAGGTAAGCTAGATTATTAGAGAAATTTACACATTAAGTTAATTATTCAATTTAGTTATACAAATGGTAGTTTTTACATTTTACAATTTAGATAAGTAATATGAAGAAGAGCTATAGCATGTTATTAGAGTACTCTAGAGTTTGAACACAGACAGGTAGCTGTTTTATAAAAAGTTTTCTGATTCCATTAGTTTAGCAGCAAAAAGTTCACGAGTGGCAATTCTTTCTTTTATTTAGATATTTCATTTACTTTCACAGAAGCAACAGCTTTCTCATTTATTTCAGGCAGCAGATCTTCATGGTGAATTTATGACAGGCAATGGAAAGTTTGGCATCCGATAGGCCATCCCCGATGGAGAATAATCTAGGTGCTTTTACTCGGTCATACCTTGGCAGGAACAATTTATTTTTATATTTTGGAGACTCTCAGTGATCGAGAGCAAAGCTAAAGTCGAAGTGCATGTCTCCAGCAAGTCTAAGATGGCCTCTTTTCTTATCTTGATCTTTCACATTTTTGTTAAGGTATTTTTAAGTTCTACTTAATCTGCCCTGAGGATAATCAATGCATTTTGTTGGTTTTAATTAAAGAAAGCTGCCGTTCTATTGTTTACATTTTACATTTACTAATTACATTTTGGGGAATTTTTCTTTAATTAATCTATTATCTATCACTGACCGATGCTTTTAAATTTCAAAGACAAAGAGGGAACATAAGATTATTTTAACTTTTAATTAAATTACATCAGATTTTTTTTAGAATTATTATTAAACGAAATTTAAACAAAGCAATAAATACGAACTTTATAATCCAAAATAAATGATTAAAATTATACAAAATTATATAACTAAAAGAAATCTAAATTATATTATTTTATCCCTATTTATTGCCTTTAATTTGAGATCGAAATGTGTGTGTGTTTATGCTAAATTCTACATATACTTATACATTTTTAATATTGTTACACACACAGTTCGATACCAAAAAGTTTAAATTTGGGCAGGATAGACCGGTCAGTGAGAAACGACAGAAAAAGGTGAAACTTAAGATTCGAATACAAATCTTCCTGTTTCATTTCCCCGTACTTCCCGTGAACAATTAAGGAAAAACAAAGGAGGCAAGAAAGAGAAAAAAATTTTACATTATATAATTTAAAGATGAAAACATTATTATTGTTTTTACAGATATATTGAAATATAGAAAGCAGAGATTACATGAAGCAATGAACTATTTATATACCCGGATCTAGAATTTATAGTTTAATTAAAATGGCCTAATTTGGCCATGTCTGGTTAAAATCATAGTAATAATTAGTTAAACTGAATGTATATATATAAAAAAAATTCTTAGAATAGGATTAGTTAGTATAATATAAAAAAAAAATTTAAAGAGTAATAGTAATTAAAACAATAATATATATATATATATAATAAAATTTCTATCTAAAACCCTATTTGACTAAAGTACAATCCATTCAACCAAATTCATTATGTCAAGTTCATTTTAATATTTTCATATACGTTTAATAACCATCCTAATAGTCTAATATTTTTACAACCCTGGGTCAGGTGGATAATACCTACATGGTTTGAGATTACCGGCATTATATGTCCCTTTTATGGTATCTCCATCTTTTAATAAATATGCATTTGGGCCACGTGTGCGTTCAATTATAAAGGGTCCCCGGTACAAAGGAAAGAACTTTTTTATATACCCTTTTATCTCGGTTACTTTGTTGAGAGTTCCGTACCCAAACATAGTTCCCAACCTGGAAATGTTGGCTTCTCCGATCTGCTCGTAATTTCCATTCTGCCCTTTCTGTAAGGCAGTGGTGTGCCTTGCATCTGTCAGTTTCAATATTGATTTCACGTTCATCCATGGGTAATGGCATCTTGATCAGTAATGAGTCTGCTTTACCAAAATGCAAACATGTTGGTGTCATGCCAGTGGCCTCATTAATGGTTCCATTGATATATTGAAAAATCTTTTCAGTTTGATTTACCCAGCTTCTGTGATTTTGGTTAACATGGGTCCTAAATAGTCGGTTTATTTCCCTCATAACCCTTTCACATGGGTTAGACTGAGGATTTTGAATTGAGGTCAGAATATGTTTAACATTCTGCTGCCTCATCCAAGTCCTCCATTCTTGAGATGTAAAGGCCGATCCGTGGTCCGAGAGGATGGTGATCGGTTTTCCAATCTTGACAAATTGACACTTTTGTAACACTCGAATTGTGCAATGGGAATCTTCTCGCATCACAGGATAGGCCCAAGCATATTTTGAGAATAGATCATAAGTTACAAGTAAGCAACAAAATCTACGGTAGGATGGCAATGGGCCATAGTGATCGATCGCAAGTATTTCATTTGGTGCGGACGGGATGATAGAGGCACCTACTCCACTAAAGTTTCTATTTGGTGGTTTATCTCTTGTACAAATAGCACATTTCTTGAGGGTATCCATCACATCTTCATATAGCTTTGGCCAGTGAAATTGTCATCTTATTGCTTCTTCTGTTTTCTAGGGCCATAGTGCCCTACTAAGCCATGCATATACATGATGAGATGGTTTCTGAGATCAGGTGGTACCAAGATTTTTCAGTAAATTTTATCTCCCACAATCTGCTGCTGCAGCAACCCATTTCTTATCTGGTATAGCTTCTTTCCTCGAGGTGTTGAGCAGCCTTGTATTGGATTTCCTTGCTGTTGTACAATTTGTATAAGCTTTTTATATTGCGGTTGCTGCTCTTGCCAATGTTGAAGGTTCCTTAACTTGTGTTCCATCTCCTGGTCCAGTACCATTGCTGCAATTACCAATGGCTGATCACTTATTATGGGGTTGTGTGGCTCCAGTTCTATAAGATGTCGACTTAATATATCGGCCACTGTATTTTCAGGCCCAGGGCAGTAGATGACTTTATAATGAAATCTTTGAAGTGAAAGACTCCATCTAATGAGGCGGTCATTGTTCAGGTAACTTTTATTTAGGAATTCGAGACACCAGTGGTCAGTAATGATAATCACTTCTGAACCCAGCAACATCTGCTTGAACTTATTACATGACCACACGATTGCTAGTGTCTCTTGTTCCATCACTGTGTAGTTCTTTTCTGCTCCTTTCAGAGTATGGCTGCTAAAATATAGTTTTGGTGTTGGCCTTCTTGGTTGACTTGAAATAGAACCATGCCCAATCCTTTCTGACTGCTATCAGTCTGCAAATAAAAGGGACAGGCAAATAAAAGGGACGGGTAAAATCTGGGTAGTATAACATCACAGTCTCTAAAAATCTTCTCTTTACTCGACTGAAGTCTTCTTCATGGGTCTTCGTCCATTCCCATCGGTGGTGAGGTCTTAATCAATTCTACTAGTGATGATGTATCTTTGGCAAAATGGGGGTAAAACTTGTGATAGTAATTGCAAAGGCCCAGAAATGATCGAACTTGTTTTCGGTTCATGGGCCTAGGGAAATTTTCAATAGCTGCAACCTTGTCAGGGTGAGCCCTAATTCCTTGACCATTTACAATATGGCCTAAAAAGGAAATCTCCCTCAATGCAAAAAAACTTTTTTTTAAAGTAACAGTTATATTTTTCTGGGTGCACTCATTGAAAAATTGTTTTAAATCCTCCAGATGTTCTGCAATGTCTCTTGACGCAACTACTACATCGTCTACATAACATACCAATTTTTTTTAACTTTTCTGACAATACTTGGTCCAAACACCTCATGAGGCCAGCCCTGCTATTTATCAGCCCAAAAGGTACTCTCTTAAACATGTGGGTTTGCCCATTGTATCTGAACGCAGTATATTTTCGATCCTGGGAGTGGAGAGCCATTTGCCAGTAACTGGCAGTTAGGTCAAGGGTAGAGAAAATATTCTTAGCAGTCAACTTGATAAATATTTCTTGGATGGGTGGTGGGATGTCCTGCTCAGGTATAGTAAAGTTGTTTAATGTCCTAGAATCGAGACACAATCGTATGGTTCCATCTTTCTTTTTGACCACGACTAACGGGTTATTATAGGGTGATGACCCCTTTTCAATTACACCCCAGTCAATCATCTGCTTAATTTGAGCATTCACCTCTTCTTGATACTGAAATGGGATAGGGTATGTGCGGGTCTGGAAATGTGTCTCTTCTTTTACTCGTATCCGATGGACGTAATCACTAATTTCACCTGGGACCTGAGAAAATATTGTACGATTTTCTGTAAGTAATTTTTGTAACTGGAATCGGTCCTCTACCTTGTCTAATGATGATCCCATAATTTTCTCTTGGATATCCTCATCAGGAATGGCCTCCAGACATCTTAATTGGATTTCTTCAGTTTGTTTATTTGTATCAAAACTAATCTGCTTCTGCTGGAAAGTTAGTATCTTTTTTTTATAGTCTAGGATACATTCATGTTGTGTTAAGAAGTCAGACCCAATTATCATGTCCTGAATTAGTCCTTTTATCACTAAGAAGGTGTGTCCTGCATTGGCTTCTCCTATCGATATTTCCAATCAGACTTGATAGTTTTCAGTTCTGGTCATCCTCCCATCAGCCAGCTTCATTTTGATTGGGTGAGCAGGAAGCCTGGGTATGAGTCCATGTTTTTTGTAATTTGTTAACCACTCTCTAGAAACACAGGAAATCTGGCTGCCTGGGTCAAGAAGAATTTGTGCAACCGAGGACCCGATTCTCGTATTAATAATTGGGCAAGGGCCAATCTGAAGTCCCCAAGTGGGATCCTCTTCCTGGATGACTGACATTAGGTTAGTCATCTCCACTACTTTCAGCTGCTGGCAAGATGAATGCTGGTACTGGTAATCTTTTACTGAAGTCCCACTTGATCAAATTGCCATTTGGTTTCTTTCTTTCTCACTATGATTGCTAGTAGTTGCTGATTGCTATTGTCTGATCTCTTGCTTTCATTCTTGATCTACTAGCCTTTTAGGCCAATGGCTATCATCTAAAACTGCAAGAAATTCTCCCATCTCTTCAATGTCTTTGATACAACTTCCGATCATCAGCTTTTGGGTAGTTACTGGCATATTTTGTTGAATTGTTCCAATGATATGTCTATCTGCCAATTCGAATGTCATGAGAGATTTAAATCGGTTTGCTTGGCGGAGGAAAAACTGAACATGTGTTTCTCAGGGTATTGCTCCATATTTTTCATGACAGAGCGTGTTGTAGATACCAATTTGATGCTTGTCACTCCAATATTGTTTCATTAACGCATCTGTGTACTTCTCTATAGTTTTAGGTTTCCATTTCACCATATCCCACCAGTCTTTGGCATAGCCCTGTAAATGGTAACTGGCAATAACTATCTGTTCACCTGCTTCTGCCTTATGCACTTGAAAGAGACTTTGTAAGCTCTCTAAGTGGGTGTGAGGATTTTCTCCTGTCTCTCCTCTAAAGATTTTTATCTGAATAATCTTTCCTAAGTAGCTTTGAGGTCTAACCTTCCTTGTCCTTATATTTTCCCCTCTTTATTGACTTGGGTTATTCTATATTCATTTGCTATCATTCCTAACTCTCTCAAGACAAATTTTTGAATTTCCTGATACTCTCTAACTCTTATCTTTTCTTCTTCCTGTCTCTGTTTTGATTCTTCATCTCTTCTTTTTCTCATTTCCTCCTCATACATTTCCTTCATTTCTTGCATATTCTGTCTGAGTATTTCCTCCATGCACTTGAAATTAAAGTCCATTGATCCTCTATTGTTGCGGAGCTTCCCTTCACTCGGGTGTCGACTCCAAAGCTTCAGATAAATCTACTTGCTGTATATCAATATTTTCTGATTCCATTTTCTTAATATGATTTATTTATTTTATACTACTAGCATTTGACTACTCCCCACCGGTATATTGGCCCTATAACACTCTTTCGCTGCCCTCACCTACTCTACATTGCCCTATCTCTATATTGCTGCGTTTAACATATTTAACATATATATTATAGGAACGACTGGTAATGCATATAATACCACTGCTGTCTATGATATATATATTTGTACTTTAACAAAATATTTACTATTAACATATATAATAAGCTTCTGCTGTCTATGCTATATAAATAACGGTGTTTTAATAAATTATTCAATGCTACCTGCTTTCTCATTTAGCAACTGATTACTTTTTTTTTTGACATATATATATATAAAATATTTCATTAGATCCGAGTATGTTCATTCCTTCTTAACTTACACACACATCCCTGCTTTCCTGAAATTTGTTATTACGCCTGCTGTCCTTTCATTTACTCGACCCACATTATTTCACTCGATTTTTTTTTTTTCATTATTTTTATCAAAACAAAATCGTATATATATAGAATAATTAGCTAACTCGAGTAACAAACGCTAAAAGAAATTTATATGCGTTATATTTTGCTCAGGGTATATATGGGTTTTTTTGTATCGAAATCTCCACGTTGGAAAGCACCAAACGCTAAAAAAAAATTCTACTATGTAACAGTCAGAAAACGTGTGACTCATAGACATAATGCAGAATTCGACCACCATACAGAACAGCAGCACCATCGAGGTAGCGAAGCCACCTGTGGTACTGAGTTCGAACATAGTTTATCGGTTCCTCAACACAATCCATGAAACAACGCATCTGATGAGACAGTAAATATTTCTTTAGGCATGGTGGTCAGGTATATGCAAGAGATTCATGATTTTATTTTTGGGTTAGCCAATAATCAAACTAATATTAGTTAAACATTCGTATTTATATAATCGAGGAAATATTCTATAGAATGGGTATCGAATAAATGAAACGTAACTGCAGACGTATAGTTTAAAATTATTTATTAATACATTTTAATAAAACAATCATTTACTAATAATATTTTATGGATTCAAAGCTTCAGTAGTGGGATTGCCGATACTGTAATGTTTACAAAAGGAATTCACTTATTTGAAGGTGTAATCTAGCTACCTAAAATTCTTGAGTAAGTATTTCTAATGCATGCCTGGAGGGATTTATACCTTTGCAATGCAAGAGTCTAAAGTAAGATTTAAGAGTAGTGGTGGACATATATTTTATTTAATTAAAATATTTATTTTATGACTAAGGGCAAACTTTTATTTGAGAGTGAATTATGAAGATAATGCAGAGGTGGAGTGATATATAGAATAATAAAATGAAGTAAAGGAACACGTGGTATGCTTTAGAAAGGCGATATGAAATGGCAGTATATCGAAACTGCAATGCCGTGAATGAGTTTATAAGAATGTCGGGCTGGTCTCTACCATCGGCCCGATGAAGTAAGATGTCACATAAGCATAACCAGGGACAAGCGGTCCGTGTCGCAGTTTGCCGGCTGGCTGCATGACTTCGTCAAATCCTACGGGAGCACCCATTATGTCCGCTTGTGTAGGACGACTGGGGTTAATTTCAACCCTGAAGAATCCGGAAATTTCACAGCGGAATGGGTCATCACGTCTCCAAAACATAACACATGTATAATGTATAAACGATTATGATAAGATTTAAATAGATTTCTAACTTGGCCCTACATTATCAACATTTACTAAAGAACTTTGACAACTCTCAAAGAAATGTAATTTTATGGAATTATTCATTAAGATTTAATAAATGCAAAACATATATGAACTGGGGATTATTACAACTAATACGCCAGCCATTTGCGAAGTAGTAGACCCTGCATTACAATAAACGATGCATTGAATGCGTGTTGATTTATATGAAAGTTAAGTTATTTATGAAAGTAAATATTAATGAAAATTTGACACGCATTCACTGTTTCAAGCGATCATAGATTTAAACTTTGAAAATAGAGACAATTATGAGCATGCAATAATTAAATAATAAATATAGATAAAATATAGAATTTAGAAATATGCACCCAAGAAAGATAGAATGAGGTAAGCTAGATTATTAGAGAAATTTACACATTAAGTTAATTATTCAATTTAGTTATACAAATGGTAGTTTTTACATTTTACAATTTAGATAAGTAATATGAAGAAGAGCTATAGCATGTTATTAGAGTACTCTAGAGTTTGAACACAGACAGGTAGCTGTTTTATAAGAAGTTTTCTGATGCCATTAGTTCAGCAGCAAAAAGTTCACAAGTGGCAATTCTTTCTTGTATTTAGATATTTCATTTACTTTCACAGCAGCAGCAGCTTTCTCATTTATTTCAGGCAGCAGATCTTCATGGTAAATTTATGACGGGCAATGGAAAGTTCGGCATCTGATAGGCCATCTCCCGATGGAGAATCAATTTAGGTGCTTTTACTTGGTCATACCTTGGCAGGAACAATTTATTTTTATATTTTGGAGACTCTCAGTGATCGAGAGCAAAGCTAAAGTTGAAGTGCATGTCTCCAGCAAGTCTAAGATGGCCTCTTTTCTTATATTGATCTTTCACATTTTTGTTAAGGTATTTTTAGGTTCTACTTAATCTGCCCCAAGGATAATCAATGCATTTTGTTGGTTTTAATTAAAGAAAGCTGCCGTTCTATTGTTTACATTTTACATTTACTAATTACATTTGGGGGAATTTTTCTTTAATTAATCTATTATTTATCACTGACCGATGCTTTTAAATTTCAAAGACAAAAAGGGAACATAAAATTATTTTAACTTTTAATTAAATTACATCAGATTTTTTTTAGAATTATTATTAAACGAAATTTAAACAAAGCAATAAATATGAACTTTATAATCCAAAATAAATGATTAAAATTATACAAAATTATATAACTAAAAGAAATCTAAATTATATTATTTTATCCCTATTTATTGCCTTTAATTTGAGATAGAAATGTGTGCATGTTTATGCTGAATTCTACATATACTTATACATTTTTAATATTGTTACACACACAATTCGATACCAAAAAGTTTAAATTTGGGCGGGATAGACCGGTCAGTGAGAGACGACAGAAAAAGGTGAAACTTAAGATTCGAATACGAATCTTACTGTTTCAATATATGTCAACATATTTTACTTCAATCTCTTCCACTTTTATTAATATCCTCCAATAATCTATCATTCAATTTTATTCTCTCTCCATAATTATCTCTTTTAGTCATCTACTTTTTTAATAATAATTTTCCCTTTTAATATTAACAATTTTGCCCTTTCTTTGTTTTTAATAGCACATTTATGTTCACTGCATGTTTCCCCCCCCCCCTCTTTTTAACATTTTTATTAATTCTCACTTTTTTATTACTTTTATTCTTCTGAATATTATCACCAAAAACTTTATTTGCCACTTTTTCTACTTCACCGCATCAGTTCTTATTTTCATATCCCAACAAACCCTTTCATGAATTCTTCTACTTTTATTTTGTATTCTTGTAACTTATTCTTATCGTTCATTCTTCATACATATCCTTCATCATCCTTTTTACTTTTATTATTATTTTCATCACATTACTAACCATTTTTGAAATAATT
>JAQFVV010013663.1:0-86970 GCA_028023455.1 Epiperipatus broadwayi | reverse complement strand
TTGTTAAAAGAGAGTAAATCAGAAAGGTGTAAAATTGTTAGATTAGGAGATAAAAATTGTACACGTGTGAAACAATGAATAGATCTGTACAAACATAAAGATGCTTTTACACTTATTTCTGATGGCTATAGATGGCCAGCTTTGTTGTTATCTGTATCTTAAAATTATTTTTACAAAAGAGGTGCTTTGATGTAGATAACGATAGCGGTCAATTTTAAGTCCTTATTGATTGTAACTTGTGAAGCTTTGATTTTTTTTAAGATAAAGATTTCCAGATGTTTTTTTTTTCTTTGGTTGAAATTCGCGATATAAATGATTAAAACAATTTTTTTTAATCTGTCAGTTATAAAATTTTTTAGAGAGATGATCGGTCAGTCATGAATTTCTTTAGAGAGATGATGAGTTAGTCATTAATTTTTTTAGAGTGAAAGTCACTCAAATTATGATTATTTTTGAGACTCAACTCAGTCGGTCCTTCCTTGTTATTATTTTTAAGCAGAAATGTAAGCGAACGCTTTAATTTTTTTTTCCTCACTCTTTGAAAGTTGAAAAAAAAAAGAGAGCAAATGAAATGTGCGTTTATATAAAGCAATTTCCAGCAATATAAAAGAAGAGGAAAATGGAACAAGATTGAATTTATTAGAATTTAGTAATAATTATATAAAAAATGATATTAACATATTTGGTTATGCATAATACAATGCCTCTGCATTGCTAAACCATTTTTTCTGCTTCCTGGTTAATACAGAAAGAGTCAAAATCGCTGATCTATCTATGAAGTCATGTATCCAGTAATAACCAACAAAATGACAGATTTTGAAGCCAACCACACAAGCTATATGGAATGCTTTGTTCCTAGTTCCTGTCTTATTAAAAGCTCATTGCCTTCAAACCAATGGAGAAAGGGAAATAGAAGAAAAAGAAAATTTATAACATCCATGTAGAACCAAGTTTGAAGCCATAAATCAAATTTTTGTTGATTTACCTCAATCATCTAAAGTGTCGACAGCAATCATTTTTTTGAAAGAAGAGAAACAAGGAAATCCACCGGTACCTACTTATTCAAAGTACTTATAATAATTTTTTTTAAATGGTAGAAGGAAGCCAATCAACAGTGAATA
Source organism: Epiperipatus broadwayi (assembly GCA_028023455.1). Lineage (NCBI taxonomy): Eukaryota > Metazoa > Onychophora > Udeonychophora > Euonychophora > Peripatidae > Epiperipatus > Epiperipatus broadwayi. The sequence goes on along the minus strand of JAQFVV010013663.1, from coordinate 85,849 downwards.
ATAATGGAATTGAAGAAACAAGCAAAGTCAATTGATTCAGCATTATCTTAAAAGTATCTGCAATAACTTTCTTTTTTTTTTTTTTTTGTTGTTGGTGAGCAAAGAAAAGCAGTCTAAAATTCAAATTCAAGACATTAATAAGAAGTAAAAAGTAGACGGGTAAATATGAACTTTCTTTAACCGATTTTATTCTTTTACTTATTAAAAGTAAACCTTAATTTACTCGTCAAAGCAATTTTCTTTTTTGATACAGAAACATTAAAGACTTGTTTATCTATAGTTATTTGCAATATCTCACAACATAGCACAAACATAGTTTAAACCTTTAAACTTAAATTTTTCATTATTTTTTTTTATTATTTTTTTTATTATTATATATTGTAATGTTGAAATGTTTTTTTTTTAATTGTTCTTCAGATGTTAATGATAATGAGCAACCTATAGATATATGCATTTATAATGTTTTTTATTTTTGTTTTATCTTGTTGCATATTAAAAAATTAATATATGTATTTTATTTTCTTTCGCTATAAGGTTGCAAAAGAAAAAGATATTTTATATATGTAATTTATGGGTATACATTTTAAACATATATGTTAACATTACCGAATGCGTGAATGTGTAACTGTTTATCCAAACACATCAAAGAATAGGTTATATATGATTAGTTTAAAATGGTAAATTAAAAAGTAGGGCATTACATTTGAATGGAAATGAAATAACATAGACAAGTTACACCTGAAATTTATTTTATGATATGATAAGTAAGAAAATTCTTAAATAAGCATTTATAGAATATGTATTTTTTTTTAATATTGATTTAAGTCAGCTTATTTTGAGATATCAAGAAAGGTGACAAACCTATATATTAAGTTTATTTGCTTATACTTATATGAAATTTTATATTAATAAGCCATTTATTTAATTGTCGATTTGACTTTAAAGAAGGAAAGAAAGAGTAGTAGTGTTAATAAAATATAATTATATATCTTAATTGGTTTCCGAGTTATTATTAAGAATATTGTGTTTTTTTGTTTTTTTTTTATCTTAATTCTATCATTTTAATTCATCATCATTGCTCGCAGTTATTAAGTATTACCATTCGTATATATTGAGCAATCACTTGCAAATATTAAGCGTCCGCAAAATAATAGGTAAACTAGAATGTTGATATTTAAGTATTTAAGGATTATGCTTGAGAATAACCAAATTTTGATAATTATAGTTCAACATAGAAAGCTAAAATTGTGTTGTGTCCATGAATTTAGATCATCCTCATCAAAGAAGGATATCATGTTATTAGTTAAAAATGTCTCAAATAATACTATATAAAAGTTATGATCGCCATCAATCATCATTAATAAATTATAATCATTAAATTTAATGTTTAGCGTAATGAATATATTTTAGTAAATAGGGGTTTATAGAAAATTGAATATTATGCAAAGATATTCATGATGTTCAATCATCACCATTAGTATTATTAAATCCCAGTATGAAATATGATAATTTTAGTAGATGCCTATAAGTTTATAAAGATGAATTTATTGTTGTGAGTTTATTGATAAGCCATGGCTGGTATCATCATCACTATTATAATCATTATTATGATCATCACTATTATAATCATTATTGTGATATCACTATTATTATCATTATTATGATATTATTATCATCATCATCATTATTACCTTTATTGTGATAAATAATCTAGTTAAATGGCCATCAATATCAATAATGGTCTTCACATGCTTGTTTGGAAGCCATTAATAGGATTATACATGTCTGTTCATCAATATACGCTAATGAGCTAGCAATGTCTATAAGAATCTTTGATCTATGGTATAAACTTTGGTAATATTGGGATCTTGTAATTTTATCAATATAGATAAAATGTAAGAATGTCATTTTTGTTCAATAGTCATCCAAGTCATGTGTAATAAATATGTACTGAATGAGTTTGAACTCAAGTACACTATAAATAGATACTTATCTAGATTGAAAACAATCTAGTGGCGCTCATGGGCAAACACATGTACTTAGCTAAACTGAATAAAGAGTGATATCAACCCTTTCCAACTTCATAATATTAGTTTTATAAAATATATATTTTTTTATAAGTTATTTGGAAAGAAGGATAGGAAGGATTCTTTGTTAGAAGAACCTAGTATTGGAGATAAGCATAAGGCACTCCAGGAATCTCACAGTGGGTACTTTTATTCAGTTGCTATATTTAATATTATTTTTATTAGATGACAATGGCCAGTATGTTTTATTGTTCGAATGACTGCCCCAATATATAAATAAATACCAAGAATCTTTAATGCTGATATTTTCAAGTGGCACAGTGATTCTATAATTTCTTTATCTATGCTATGATGAGTTAATATAGTTACATGGTACAGATTGGATAGGCATATATCTAATAATTAATAATTTCCCCTATCTAAATATTTATTATGGTTACAAATGTGACATATTAAAATAGTTACAAATTATAGTGACAAATACAGATCTTTTATATTAATTTATTATAGTTACAAATACATATTTATATTAATTGATAAATATTGTTACAAATGGCAATTTATAAATAATTGTTACAATATATATATATATATATATATATATTATAACATATATATATATATATATATATATATATATATATATATATATAAAGTTACTGTTAACACTAACTGAAATAATTATACAAATATATAAACTGTTATACAATTACAAATATCCAATAATGCCCTCTGCTTAAAAGTCTATATCTCAATAATAGAGAACTTCAAAGTAACACTTTGAAGTTCGCTAATATTGAGATTTAGACTTTTAAACAGAGGGCGTTAGTGGATAATTGTAATTGTATAATGGTATATATATATATATATATTACCAAATAGAAATATAATAATAGGAAAATATGACTAGTGCAGATAAAATGATTATGCTTGGCTAAAATACATATAATCTTACTATAATCAATAATAAATATATCCTGTGACACGATCTACTATTTAACTAGCTCTAACTGATTAATAATTAATAAATGGTTCAGTTTATTGAAAATTAAATAAATAAAATATTAATAAATCATGAGACAATAAAGTGAAGGACAAGCAGTAAAGAATTACATTGAGCCCATATCCCGCAGGATACAATCTCATTGGCATAAAAATATTATCCTTCCTATTATTTCAAATAATAATAAATTCATAGCATGCTTACGACTTTAAAATAATAATAATCCATTTATTATAATGTTACTAAATAAATCGTAATCTCTTTATTTAAAACAAAACAATTATAATTATCTCAGGTTCTTTAAAATAACTCTAATCAATTTATAATTTTCTGTAGTCAAGTATGATAAGGGATTTTGTATCATTCTCAGCTATCCCTAACTACTAATAATGACAATAAATAAATAATAATCTTATTCCAAATTAATATTGTGTTAACTAACAATAATGATAACAACAATAATATAATATAACATTTACTTTTCCAGGGGCATCTTAAATAAAATATGTGGTATAATCTGATCTTTTAGTTCTCATATGACATCTTAAATAGAATATGTGGAATAATCTGAAAATATGTGGCTACAAACAATGTTAAAATCCTATGAAATAAATTGTGGAATTAATTATGACCATAATTAATAATATAACTGCAAAGGAAAATTTATCTCAAGTATATTATATTTTGAATCATTGTGATTTCTTAAAATGAATAATTATATCTGTACTCTGCAAATATTATGGTTATTTTGGTAATGTCAATCATTTATTTGTTATGGTGAATACATCAACATAACACAAAGTTTTATAGAACAAGTTTAACAAATTTTATTATCCTATACTTTTTACAAAAACTCTATACACTATTTACATTCGTCTTTAATAAAACCTAACAAATATCAAACAAATGAAAATAATATTAAGTTACGTACTTCCACATCCAAAAATAAATCAACAAGTAAATAAGCCTTTACTCCGACTTATATATTTTTGGGAACATTTATTTAAAATAATAATAATACCAATTTAAAAATACTCTTATAGTTTAATAAAAAATATATCCATTAATTATTATAGCTGGAAATGTGGTTTTCCTGAGTGTACACGAAAAATATAAAATATGAAATACTTAAATAATATTCATCCCTAAAGTATGTTCAAATAATTTTTTACAATAAATAAATTGAACTTATCTACTATTATAGTGCTAGTGTTATTTTAACTACTTTTACTTGGTTCATTTGATAAATAAATTTGACTTTAATAAAATAATATTACTAGTGTTCTTGTGTGTTTCATGTAAGTTTAAAATACCACTACTATTCACAAAATACAAGCATTCATTATATTTTGTGTTGTTCATTTTCGATGTTTTGTTTTTCTTAAAAATATGCATTAACACATAAAATCAAAGTATCAAAATTATTCAAAAATCTCGTGAATATTTATCAACTCTTTTATGTTTTTTTAAATAATTTAATAAATATATGAAAAATATCTATGATTTTTTTATTATTCACTTTTAGCATTTACATTCAATCTTATTTGTATTTGACTTTAATCTAAACCAAAACAAGAAAAAACTATCTCACCTCCTTTCAAAATAACGATACTATAATTCAACATTATTCATTATTTTCTTTCATAAAATACAATGCTATATGATACAATAACTGTTGAAATTAAGATAGTAATGTGATGCATAGTCATGAAGAACTAACTATAGTAAATACTCAATAGTATAAAATATATGGGATAATCTACATGGATATAGTGTGAGCTTAAAGGTATGACTTTTCTGTCTAATAACCTCAAATATAATAATTATGTCCAGGTTATTTATTCAGCACTCATTCGAACATTTAAAATACAAAAAAAAATATCAAGAAAACACTGTCCACAGAAAATATATATAAGACACCAGGCTACATTATCTGTAGTTGCATAAACTATTAAGATAACAATATAGGTTACTTTTCTACTTTTCACCATAGATCCTACATATAAACATCAAAAGTTTCTTTACATATTCCCTGGACTACCTATCAATTAAAACTTTACAATAGATTTAACAATCTAAATCACAAACATTACTAGCATTACTTCAAATAATAAATAAATTTTGCATAAGACTTTAACAATCTAAAACAACTACAAGAAAAGGTTTATTCACATTTAAAACTCAGCAATAAAAAAATACAAATAATTTTATTTTGAGATATTAAAACCAATATTCAAAAGATTTCCAAAAATAGGGTTCATCCATTAAATAATCATATAAAAATTATGAGTACCAACAAATTATATTACATTAGTAATATAAAAGAAAATGTATGCATATCTTTCTAAAATCATGGCTTGTATCTTTAGAAAAATAATAAAGTTGTATGTGTAATTAACACACACACACACACACATGTTCATATGACAAAGTGATATCATAAAAAAATATTCCAAGAAATTCTAAAAAAATAGTAAACTATACATAACATAAAATTAATATACTTTATAAAATTTACCTAGTGACACTATACTTGTCAGTCACTCTTAGATGTCTTCTGGTCTGATATTTAACATAAAAAACATATTAATTAATAATAAAATTCATTCAGCATCACTATCATAACTTAAAAATGTTTATGAAAACTTTATGAAATATTAAAATATTCCTTAAAATATTAACTTTGTTATATTAAATAAAAGTATCTAAAGTGTAATATTTCCTACTCTAACACTAATAAAAATTAATACTACAATTAGTATGTAAAACGATAATAAAACTATAGTTACTAAAATTCAATTATTCTCTTCATAAATTCCAATTTTTTTAAAAGTTTTTCTTCCCTCTAACATTTTCATAGATTTCCCCCTGATGCTTGTTGATTTGTGATGCTGCTGTTCCAAAGCTTTAAACACAAACCTTTTTTCCTGCTCTCCATGGTGTGTAAATGAAGTCAACTATTGAATCCAAAAGTATTTTGAAGAATAATCATTAATCCTATGATAATAGTCTATAAAACACAGTCTATTGTCTACAGCTTTTCCAGATAACAAACATTAAAGTGATCACTTGAAAGGATTCTATAAATAGACTCTGACGTTTTTCCCATTCACTTGGATCATATGGGCTTTAGATGCATCAGTCTCGGCTCTTATAAATCCATACATATTTTTATGGAAAATACACAATTTATATTCCATTCAAAAATATTTTATAGTAATTCAGAGAAAATCATTTAAAAAGTTATATTTCTTAGTCAGGATAATATTTATTCATTTAATTATTCATTTATTTCTTTTTCTGATGAATAAATTTAAAAAAAAGTTTTTAATATATTAAATAATTTACAGTATTTTTAATGACAATTTGTTATAATAATTATACCTGTAAAAATGTTGGTTTTTCCTTTTAATAATTTTTTTTCAAAAAAAATTGTAATAACTGTTCAGTCAATACTTTAAAAAAATATTCATTGCGACTTTTTTTCTAAAAATATATATGCAGTTATTAATGCAAGCATAAATAATATATTTTTATTCTAGATTCAATATTAAATTTATTTTCATTTTTTTTTTAAATATTAAAATTTATGTTTTTTCCATGTAACTTTTTGTTCTCCAAATAAAGTTGTTTATCTTTAAAATATAATGTATAAGAATGCTAGCTCTTCGAAAAATATTTCTGCTAAACACTCTTGTAAATATCCAAAGTATGAAAAAATAAATAATTATATAAATGTTACCATAATAGATTTAAAATTATACTTTCCTTTATTAGCTATAATTTCATTGTTAATTCTTTTGAATACATTATATTTGGAATTAAATCCATATTTTAGTGTGAAGTTGGCATAAGCTTCAATAAAATAACCAGTAGAGAATTTTTTTAATTTATTAATAATCCTTCAAAAACTTTAATTAATAAATAATAATAATATTAAGAAATATACTAAGTAATATTCTGATGATGATATATGACAATAATATTGATAATATTAAGTTATTAAGCAAACTATTAAGTTATCAAGCAAGTAACAAAAATAAGAGCATCCACTTTTATACCAGATCAAACTGACAATCTGATTGGTTATTCAATCTTCAACTTATGATCTAATTTACATATCTGTCAAGTTTATGTTATTAAAATTTAAAAATAAAATGTATGGCTCATATTGAAATACTAAATATTATTACAAAATTGAATTCTAAATAATTTTACAATTTTATTTAAACAAATTAAAAACTTTAAAATAACATTTTTTTAAAATAATACTTTATTAATTTATCCAATATTTAATTTTAATGTATCTATTTTTAAAATTTAATTTTACTAATTATGAATATTTTAAAGCTATCCATTTTCAATAATTTTCCTAACATTTAGTTTCATGATACATAAATGGTTCAATTTTATAAAACAATCCCAAAAGAAATTTTGAAACTTTCTTTTAGAAGCCTTATAAGCACAAAATTATATGTATTTACTGGTCACATGATTTAAAAACCAAACAATATGTATCATTTTTTTACAATTATTGTAAAAAACAGGATGGAATATTTAATTACAAAAAATATTACATAAAAATAATAAAATATAATAATACAATTTGGAATAAATATATTTGAAATTATTTAAGCAATAACAAATTAAATACATTTGTCTACCATAAAATATTATTCTTTTAATAAATAATTTATAACAAATATTAAATCTAATTTTTATTTAAAATAAATTAGCTTATTTAATTTTAAACCATTATTATAAAATTAGCTTTTAGCACTTTATTTAATAGGATTTTTACTATATTATTTCACTATGGCCACTTTTTGCAACAATACAAAAATCATAATATTTAATTTTACCTTATAATTTTAGCATATTAACCTAGTCTTTTACATAATTGCAACTCTCAATTTTATTTTAGCAGAGTTTTAAAAATATTATCAATATTATACAGCATTTATACTATTTAAGTTTTTTCTTAATTTAAAAGTTTTCAATATTTAACTTAGTAAACTTATTTGGACCTAATAATAAAAGAACTATATATATTGTGCCCTTTTGTTTATATATATATATATATATATATATTGTGCCCTTTTGTTTAGGTTGGAATAGATGATTTCTAACAATTTACTAGAAAATTTTAAATTTTAAAATTGGGTAAGAGGTGATGTGTGTTATGTGTTGATGATCTTTGAATAATTTAGTTAAGGCAAGTAAAATAAGTGATGTATAATATTGTGTTGGTATTTGTAAGAAAGTATTTAGCTAAAAATCATTGTAAGATTGTGTGATTGGGAGAACTGTCCAGAATAAATATTGATTTAATAAGTTGTATAAGTAAATGATTAAGATAGGTTTTAAAAGTAATACTTTAAAGTTAAACGAATAGATTATTTAACAGTAATAGTTGTATTTGATGGTCATGAGTTGGATTGTTTTGTTAAAAGTATTAATGTTGAAAGAAAAGTGCATATTCGACTTTATAATATTAAAATAATTATTTTAAAATTGTGCTATCATATTGATTTATGTAATATTTGATAAATTGAATTATTTATGTAGTTTCATTTAAATTGCTAGCATCTCATTTGGTTTTATAAATCAGGTGACACACACCTGTGTATGAAAATAAAATAATATTATATGTTGTGAATATTAGATTAAGTTTTAAAAATAGATTTAGTAGATGAAATTAGATTTATGATTTGTGTTGAAAATAAATACGTTAGTTTAAAATAAAGGTATAAATGGTAATAAATATTAAAATATGATTTTTAAGGGTTATTTTGAAGTATTTAATCAGTGTAAATAAAATGTGAAAATTAATCAAGAATTGAATAATATAATCAAAATAAATATTTAATAAATTATTATTGGTTTTAAATTTAACCTGGCGTTCGATTCCAGGGATTGTGAAGCGGGCATTGTTGAAATTGACCAATGAAAATGTGTACTTTAGACAGCTATAAAAGAGTTGTGCAGGAATTCCATGGTCACTGCTATCCTATTATACTGTGATACCATTGTCAAGGTTTCTACAACCTCGGTAAATTAATTAGTAGCATAATAGTCAATTTTATTTTCTTTTTTTTTTTAAATTCTAAAAGTACAGTAATTTGTTATTATAAGGTCATGATATGGAAACGAGTGGCTAAAATTAAATAATTCTTGCTAGCTGATATATTTTTATTCAATTTACCATCAACTTGGACATGGATTAGTCATTAGTGAACTTAAATTTATGTAGGAAAATATAAAATTATTATTATTTTTCTAGGCACATAATTTTGCCTATGTTAAGCATTCATGCTGACATAATAGTCAATTTAATAGACAGAACTTTACGGAAAAGATTCAAATATGCTTGTCAGAGAGGGAGAGGAAAATATGAATTTTTTTATTCTGAAAGCTATTTTAAACTAGAATAGTTTTTTTTTTTTTTTTTAAAAAAAAAAAAACATCTGTTAATGTGAAATAACCATTATTTAAGACGTTAAAATATTTCTTTGTAAAGAAATATTAAAATTGATTTTGAAAAATATAAGTTTTAATTTTTTTTTAAAGAAATGAAGATTATTAGTATAATAATTAATATTACATTGGAAAATGTTTAAAATAATAGTGTTATATGCTGGACATATACACTATATTGGGAAAAGTATTTATAAGAATATTTAAAACTACAATAATATGTACTATTAAAAGCATTGGCCTATAGAAAATTTAACTGAAAGAAGTGGAGTTTTTTAGAAAAGATATGTCGTAATAGAGAATTAAAAAAATGCATTTAATAATTACTGTCGAAAATAAAAGAATAACCTGAACTATTTGTATGGCAACAGGATATTTCACAAGTCGACTTACTTCTGTTTGTTTTCTTTATTCTTGGACATGTTGTAAAAGGGAAATTATCGGAGCATGTATAGTTTTGTTTGTGTTAAAGGATGATGTTTTTGTCAAAAAATGCTACATGATGAAAAGAACATTTTCCATAAGTTTTGTAAATATGAACTTTCAATTTTATTTTTACTAACTTTTCATAATATTTAAAAGTAGAAAAGTGGTAGGAACATAAAAACACCAAATTATTTACTAACATTGTGATTAGTTATTATAAAGAAAAAAGTAATAATTTTTTTAAAAAAAAGTTTAATATTTTAAGGTATGATATGGAATGAGTGATATTTAAATAATGTTTTATTTAGTTCGTGATCCAGAGATATTAATGGAATAATCATCAAGGAATACATATTATTGATGGTAACAATTATAAAAGTGTTGATCATTTTACTATATATTGATTTAGTATATATCTTAGTGTGGATGTATGAAATGATTATGAAAAACTAAATACGTACACATAGTTTAATTCGTTTATTCATGTTATAAAATATACATACTTTTAATAATATTATAAATACATTTTAATATAAGGGAAATATAAGTATATGATTCTATTATAATGGAATTTAATGTTTATTTTAAATGATCAAAATAATAAAATGGAATATCGATACTGATTGTTTGTATTTATGTGTAAATTTACTAATGGATAAAATAATATTTTCTTATTGATTGGTTAGATATTTATTTCAGACATGAATTTATTTATTATTATAAGAATGTAAGAATAGATTTTAATGATGTAAGCTTGGTATTAAGTTAAATAGAACTAAGATAATATTTTTAGGTATAATTTGTTTATATTGGAATAAGTATAGATGATGGTGAATATTGTGCAAGTATAGATAACTTAGCCCTATAACTTGTATTTGTTCATGGTAGTGTTATTTTCTGTATATTGAAGTTGTAATGTTCCATAGAACTGAATAGGTAACTTGGACATTACGTTTATTGATAAAGGTGATGAACTAAAATAGTCATACCTTATTTATGACACACTGTGACCATGATGGTAATTTAATAGAAGTGTTATTAAATTAAAATTTGATTTATTCCATATACCTATGTGTATTTACTATCTGTATTGCTTGAATAGTATTGTAAAGGATAGTTTTTTAAAATATAAAATGAGGAATAAGTTTTAAATGCAGAATTGTTGTTAAAAAGATAAGATGGGTTATATTGTTTAAAAGTAAAAATGATTGAAGATAAAGAATACAAGATGGTAACTTGTTAATAAAAAATCATAAACTTTTGTGTTTGGGACTCATTATTGTTTATTACAAATAAATAAATGATGAATGAAATGTGTTTTTATAAAAACTATTATTTAATCATTGAGTTCTGAAGAAATTCAATGTTAATGCATATTTTTACAAGTAAAAGAAATATACATAAATCATACTTGAAGAATGGAAGTGATCATAATTTTATATTCTTATTATTATTTTAGAATAATACACATCAATGTTTACATTTATTTGACATCATATTGAGGAATAATAAGCATTTAAATTAATGGATATATTATTAATTAATATTATTTATACTATGAGAAAGTTAAGAATAATCATAAGATATAGTAAAAGTGTTTTTAAAACTAAATAATAAAAGATAAATTCAAAGTGAATTAATAATTTAAATAATACTATTGTAATGTAATAACTTTTAAAATTAATGAAGGTCATAAAGATGTTATGGTAATATGTCAGTAGTAAGAATTTGATAAAGCAAATTTTTTGTATCTAATATTTTTATGTAATTCATTTTTTGTAAAATTAACTAAAATAGAATAAGACAAAGTGCATGCATATTGTACATACTTTATATAATTTATTGTTAAAGTGTATTAATAAATTTGTTAAGTTTTGTTATAAATCTTGGTATCAACTAAATTTCTTCACATCACAATTATATAATCACAGATAATTATAATAAAGACATAATCTTTGCACATCATAAATAGAAGTGTTATTTAAGAGTTATAATATTTTTATTGATATGTTTTATATAAGAAGTTTCATTTATTGTAATATTCTGATGGTCATGGAATAGTAACCAAAGATTTAAATTAAATTATTTTAGTAATGATTGTCATATATTCTCAGATTATAATATTATATCATATATGTTTACTTAAGATGCTAGATGGATAATAGAAGATTATATTACATTGTTATTATTTGTTATACATAATTAGTGTTACCAGTTTAAAAGATATAAGATTAAATTATAGATTGAAAATTATTATTGTTATTTTAGTAATATTGGTATTAGTTAGATGTAGTTAAAAATGATATTAAATCCCTTATCATTCTTGATTACAACATTTATAATTGTTTTGAGATTATTTTAAAAGAACCTGAGATAATTTGAGCTAAATCAATTTTATGAAAATATTTTGATTAATTTATTAAGAGTCATTTACTTAATTAATTTTGATTAAAGATGTAAGAGTACTATAAATGTAGTATTTAAGTAATAAGAGTAGGGATAGTATTCTTATGCCATTAAGGTGATATCCAGTGGGATGTTGGCTTAATGTATTCGCTTTGCCACTTGTAAACTCACTTCATAGTCTCATGATTTGATTAGATAATCATTTATTTATTTTATAATACAGAAATATATCATTATTTATTAGTTAAGCTAATTTGATAGTTGATATTATTAAAGAATATAGTTATTGTTGATTCAGATGCCTTTTGGATGAACATAATTATTTATCTGAGCTAGATCCATTTATTATAATTACATATTTCCTGGAAGTGAGGGTACAACAGTAAGAACAAATTTGTCAACCAATGTGGATGCACAATGTGTAGTGGGACTACACACTGCTAAGGAATAAATTAGTGACTAACGTGACTGGCATGATAGATATATGATAGGTGTATAGTGAGTACCAATTCGGTCAAGTACGAATTTGGTGCCACAACTTTTGGGGCATCGATAGGTGTTTGTAGGATAACTAAATCTATAAAATATAATGGTAGTTAAGTTATGGATTGATGTCATAATTTTGGGAAATTGATATAAAGGGAATAGAGAAAAATGTTTAGTGGGATTGTGTAGTTATACATTATGATGAGCACCAATCTTCTAGATAGCGAATTGGCTTGCAGCCATGTACGCTTTGATTTATATTGTGTAGGTTTAAATGTATGTGTAAGCTTGTATTAGATGTGATGTATTTTTGTTAAATTTTATTGACTTTGTTTGGAGTCATTATTAATTTTGTTATTACCCATACATGTTGGCATTGATAGATGTTAGGAAGGTAAAGTGATAGTTGTAGATGTGTTAATAAAACATAGTGTATAAATTAAAATGTAATTTTAGGATTATTAGTAATCATATCTTGTTAAGTAGAATAAGTTTAGTTATGTTAATAGCAGTGGTAATTATTTTAAAGTTGATTATGAAATTGAAGTATATGTTTATTATTAAAATTATTATCATATGTGGTATTTGTAATCTGAGTATTTAAAATAAAATATTATATGTTGCTTGTAAATTCATAAGCAAATAAATATATGAGATATGTAAATGTGGTTAATAGTTATTTTATGATATGACCATATTAACTGTTAAAGTGTTTAAAATAATTATTAAATATATTCTACAATATGTAAATTTATCTGTGAATTGTGTGTGTAAAGATTGAGGACATAACACATATAATTTTGTTGTATAATTATTATAATTTAAAAAAAGGATTAAGTGGTGTAAGGTTTTAGATGGTGATAACACACATCACCTCTTACCTAATTTGAAAATTTAAACTTTTCTAGTAAATTGTTAGAAATCATCCATTCCAACCTAAACAAAAGGGCACACATTCCCTCCCTTTTAAAAAAATTTTAAATTAACCATTTACCTTCAACCTATCCAATGTACACTTATAATTCCTATTGCCTTTACAGCTAAATTTATTTTATGTTATTGTATATCACAATAAATTACTTTAATATCAGTACATCACATGAAAATCTCAACCAAAAGCACTTTTAAATAACATTATTATCTACACATCAGAAGATATAAAATCAAACTTATTGTATTCCATACCCTTGGCATAAAATACTAAATATTCTTCTACAATCTTATCCTTATCTTTAAAACAAAATTATAACATTTCAAATCTTATTTTTATTCTCTAATCAGGTTATAGCATTTTAAAGTTTCATCCTCATTTTTTTTTTTCAAAACAAGGTTATAACATTTATATCTACTTGTCTTATTAAAAAAAATATCCATCTCAGTCTTTCACATTTTATTTCTTAAATACATTCCTAACTTCTTTTAACCTCTTTAAATCTTACCTTATCTTCTTCTATATTTCTATTTTATTAAAAATTTTCCTAATAAAATCTACCTTAAGATTCTTTTGTTTCAGACACTTCAGTTTCCCCTTAGCTTTACCTACACCTCTTTCCTTGTTAACCTTCTCTGCAAGAAAATTACAATTATTTATTTTTCCATCCTTAACCTTAATTTTAACTTTGGTTTTACTTAAATCTCTATATTTTCCATAAATGCAATTTATCCACTTTACTTTGAACAAATTTTAGAAAAAACAACAACTACTTTTCATTGTACATATATGTTTAGATATTAACCCAAGGTTAAAACAAAATGTTAGATAGTAATCACTTATATATATATATATATATATATATATATCATGATCTGAAAGTGGATATATATAGTTAGAGATAGTACCGTTAAATTTATAGGACGCCATCTGTGGACATATATATATATATATATATATATTGAAATAATAAATTTAACGGTTTACAAACTAGTACTAACAATCCTTAAAATTGCAGAAGTACTTTCAGTTAATTTCTTAAAACTGTCTCAACTGCCTTTAAATTAAAAAAACAAACAAAAGCGAAAGCAAACGTCATCAATTCAAATTCCACGAATTTTGTATTTAATATGAGATTCATGGAATTTGAATTGATGATGTTTGCTTCAGGTTTTGTTTTTTGAATTTGATGGCAGTTGAGGCAGGTTTGAAAAATTAACCAAAAGTAGTACTGCGGATTTAAGAATTGTTTGTAATAGTTTGTAAACTGTTAAATTTATTATTTCAATTATAATTACAATTTTGTTTTTAATTAATAGACATTTTATTTATTTTACATATATATATATATATATAAATATATTGTACCGGGTTCAATCCGATGATGATCACACTTCATCTGCAAATTGGTTTAGCTGGTTTCAAACTTATTTCTAATAAATATATAATTTTATTTAATTATAAATATTACATGAACAAACCGGCACATTTGAGCAAAGTGGAAAATATTACTGATAGCTTTAGCTGTCAATAATATCCATGACGAGATCGAGCTATGCAACACATAACACGATCACATTTCGAGATCATGGCCAACCTTGGCTGCTAGATTCAAACCCCTATTATACAAACACTTTATTTGTTTTGGAGTAAACCCCAGGTTTCAGGTAGTCTAAGATTAACATTTTCAGACAGTAGGCCCATAATCCAGCACTCGAAAAATCTCTTAACTAGCTCTGCTACTTGTAACCAAAAACAAATTATAGTTTCAATTAGTGGTGAAAAGAATAGACCAACAAATAAAGCTTTAAGTTTAAAGACAATTTATTTTAATTAACATTTATTAAACTAATTTTGAATATTTTATTAATCTTATTTAATATATACAAAAAATAACTATATGTGTATTTTGTTCCAATATGTAAAACTTTAATAAGTGTTAGTATTAAATATGATAAATTGAACAATTATATTGAACAAATATTTGCATATTTGTATATCGTTTTAAAAAACAATGAGAGAGTTTGTACTTATTGATAATGAAGTGTAATCCTTCGAAAATGTTTTAGGATTTAATATAATTTATTATTTTTTTATTTTTATAGAATTGTTCAATATAATTGTTAAATTTATCATATTTTAATTATATATGTGTGCATATTTCATACTAACACTTAGTAAAGTTTTACATATAAATCTTATTTAACTGCTAACACATGCACATTTTAAATTCACACACTATTATACTTATGAGAAAGCATTAAATAATATTTGAAATACAAAATACAATGAAATCAATATACTCACGCATGAATACACACAACATTTTAAACACACATATTAATAGTTGTCTACATATGCAATAGAGTTCTTAAACTTGACTCTTGAGGTTTTATGAATGTGATGATTACTTTAGAAATGAGTATTATAAAAATGTTATTACCTAGGATTTTGAAAATGGATATTTCTTGCCGTTTGCTGCTTCTGATGAGATATGTCTAACCGGTTAGATTTGAAGTTTTCTTGTGAGATTTGCTACTGATTATTCTGAGGCATTTTCTTTAAGACAATTAGATATTAAGTGGCTTCAGGTTGTTATGCAGTCATCACTTTTATCGGGTAGTGTCTCTGTTTTTATCGGACTTCAGGCTGGAGAAATTTGTATGTTTTCTGAGGTTTAAACACAGCATTCTTGATTTTGGATATATAATAAGCTGACTGATATAACTCACTGATAGATTGTACTGAACTGTTATCTCAAACTCAACACAAACTTAATTAACTGTCTGAAAAAAATTGTCTATTTATACATGAGGCATGTTTTCATTTTGATATCCTCCAGCAATATCTGTTGTCGAAGTTCTTTTCATTAGTAGCTAACCCTTTGGAGATAAGCTTTTTAATCCTGTTGTTTTTTACAATTGCCATTAGTAGCCAATTGCTGAAGTTGTTGTTTTATATTTTTAATTAATAGCCATCGCTGAGTGTTCTTTAATTTTTTTTAAATTTCATTTTTTTTAATTTTCAATACACATATACTTATTACATTTACAGTCACATGCACATATATAATTTGAGATCAATTCACTGTTTAGTTTTAAGATGCCTTTTTCCTTTAACATCAATAAAAAGTGATTTATGTTTTTAAACTTTTAACTTATATTTCAATTAATAATAATAAGAAAAAAAGTTTTTACTTCTTTTATAAAACTTTTAGTCTGTTTCTACAGCAAACTACCCCTCTCTCCTTTTAATTAATTAATTGTAACTTTTATTTCAAGAACTCTTAAACTTTTAATTTTACATTTCTTTTATGAAAGAGTTTTATTTTAATAATTTTTTAAACAAAATTATTATGTGCCAACGCAATGTTGGTACATTACACCGCCTTCCATTTGAGAGAAAAATGCATCATTTTTTACCATTTTATCTCTGACAACTTTAATTCTTAATTCTAAATATTTATTATTTTCTAAGTTTGCTTTTTAATATTGTTCACTTTACATGCTAAGGGCAATCTTCAATTATACTTTACTTCTTTCAATGCTGGCAACATTGCTTACAATGGTCTTAGTCCTGGATAGGGTCCATAAGGACAACATCTTTTTGTGATTCAGGGATCTTTGGAAATGAGGCAGATGCAGATTCACTGGCTTATACTGACTTACATATATGAAAACTAAAGCTTCAGGTGCCAGTTCTCTTGACCAGACTTTAATGAAGAAAAGGTTACTGCAAAATGGCAGGATTTATCAACTGTCCATTATGTCTTACATTTTGAAAATGAGGTATGAGATATGGTGATTCTCCCCTGAAAAAGTGACTTACGACTTACTCTGGTTGTCCCCAGTGCACATTTTAAAAGAAGAATGTTCTCTGATAAGTCCGTATGGGTGCTAAATTTTATTCCATCAACAGCTTTAACTTATCCTTATCTAAAACTTATTTTGATACTACCCTCATTCCCTTTAATTTCAAGACCTTATACATTCCTAATATAACATAGGTTGACTTTTTATTTTATTTATTAACATTACAATATTATTTTTAAATTCACATGAACATTACATTAACATTTATTTATATTAATCTTATAATATTATCTTCAACCATTATGAACATTATTTTAAATATTTATTTATATTACATTATTACTTTTAAACCATTTGTTTACCATCTTACATTAACATGTGTATACTCAGAAAAAAAGAAACTTTTACTTTATAACAATTTATTCTTTATCATTTTATTACAGATATTTTATTTATTTATTTATCTTGATTACTTTAATTAAACCATTTATTTAACTTCATTTTATTAGCCTACATGAGTTTAAAACAAACTTTTATTTTACTCCACTATTTTATTTATTATTTTCTTATTTATTTAACTTGATTTTATTTATTAATATGTGCGTGGAGAAAAAAAAAATTTTTATTTAGTAAAGCCTCCTTGTTGTTACTTTATGACACATTTCATCATTATAAATACTTTTAATTTAACTAGCAACATTGTGATTCAGATTTATTACCTATGACAAAATAATTATTTTACTCATGTCCATTACCGGTTCTTATTGTTTCCGTTTACTTTAATATTCCATCTTTTTACTAACTTCTAAACTATGTCAGGCGCTTCTTCCTTTGTTTCTACTAACTCAATAACATAAATTATACTCCATATGCTCATGTCTATCCCTCAATTAAAATTTGTTGCTTTATATCTTTCCCATTCTGTTCTATTTTCTGCTTTATAGACTAGAAAACCTTTAAGCTTTGTAGACCTCTGTATTTTTCCTAACTGAGAATAGTTTTTCCTATGCTTTCTTTTTATCTTAACCCTTTGTTTAAGTTGAACCTTTAAATTAATCTTTTTAAATTTTTGTGAAAACGTTTCTATGGTATCTTCTACCTTGAACTTATGTCTCAGTTCTATTTTTTGACTTACATTTGTTTCTACTTTCTCTGTTGCAACAATATCTGATTCTAATTCACTTTTCACATCTTTTATCACCTCAACTTCCTTTTCATCTTCCTGATTTCATTTATTTAAATCTAGCTCTATAATTTCTTTGTTATACTCTACCTTTCCTGTTAGCTCGTGTCTCATTTCTGTTATTTCTCTAATCATTTCTACTTTTGACATGATTAATTTCTTCCTTCATTTCTGCTTTAAAATCTAGCTGACCTTGCTTGATTTCTCATATTTCTGATTTGAATTATTGCATTTCTTTCATCATATTCATCATCATTTTCACATCATCTGTGTTTCAGATTTTCTCTTTCTTCACTAACTGGGGATTTTTTAAATATATCGGGCTTTCTTTCAGCTCCATTTTCGAAAATTTTAATTTCAAAGTTGTTGTTTTTTTCTATTAAACTAGCTCTTATGTTAAACTAAATTTAAATACTATTGTTTATTTTTTTTAATGAAACACATGACACTTTGTCTATTTCTCTCCCATTCTTAATGCTTTAGCTTCACCCAAAATATCTAACTGTCTTTGATTTAACAGAATGATTTATTTTAAATAGCATAAATGTCAAAATCTCTTTTCATTAGAGAAAAAAACGTTTTTGTTCAATTCTTTTTTTTTTTTTTAATATAAACCACTTTACCATACATAATTTAGCTTTGTAAAAAAAATTTTCAAACAAGAAACAAATTATTTAATTACTATTGTTTCTTAGGTCCAGTCCCAATGTTGGGAGAAAACCATTTTGTACCGGGTTCGATCTGATGATGATCACACTTCATCTGAAAATTAGTTTAGCTGGTTTCAAACTTATTTCTAATAAATTTATAATCTTATTTAATTATAAATATTATGTGAACAAACCGGCACTTTTGAGCAAATTGAAAGATATTATTGATAGTGTTAGCTGTCAATAACACCCATGATCAGATCGAGCTATGCAATGCATAACATGATCACATTTCCAGATCATGGCCCACCTTGGCTGCTAGATTCAAACTCCTACTATCCAAACACTTTATTTGTTTCAGAGTAAAACCCTGGGCACCAGCTAGTCTAAGACTAACATGTTTGAGTAGTCCCATAGTCCAGTGCTCGAAAAATCCCTTACCTAGCTCAGCTACTTGTAACTAATAACAAATTATAGTTTCAATTAGTGGTGAAAGAATTGACTGACAAATAAATCTTTAAGTTAAAAGTCAATTTATTTTAATTAACATTTATTAAACTAATTTTGAATATTTTATAAATCTTATTTAACTAATAACACATGCACATTTTAAATTCACACAATATCATATCTTATGAGAAAGCATTAAATATTATTTGAAATACAAAATACAATGAAATCAATATACTAACACATGAATACAAACAACATTTTAAACACACATATTAGAACTTCGTCTATCTATGCTATAGAGTTCTTAAACTTGACTGTTGATATTTTACAACTGCAATGGCTACTTTGAAAATGAGTATAAAAATGTTATTACCTAGCAGTTTGAACGTGGATACTTTTTGCCATGTGCTGCTTCTAATGAAATATCTCTAACCATTTAGATTTGAAGTTTTCTTGTGAAGATTTGGTACTGATTATTGTGAGACTTTTTTTTAAGACAACTAGATATGGAGTGGCTTTAGGTTGTTATGCAGGCATCACTTTTATTGGGTAGTGTGGCTGTTTTCATTGGACTTCAGACTGGAGAAAGTTGTATGTTTTCCGAGGTTTTAACACTGCATTCTTGATTCTGGATATATAATAAGCTGACTGGTATAACTCATTGATAGATTGTACTGAACTGTTATCTCAAATGCAACTCAAACTCGACTCAAACTCAACATGAACTCAACATGAGGTGTGTTTTCATTTTGATATCCTCCAGCAATATCTGTTGTCAAAGTTCTTTTCATTAGTAGCTAATCCTTTGAGATAAGCATTTTAATCCTGTTGTTTTTTTACATTTGTGATTAGTAGCCAATCGCTGAACTTGTTGTTTTATATTTATAATTAATAGCCATTGCTGAGTGTTTTTTAATTTTTTTTTAATTTTCATTTATTTTTAATATTTAATATGCATGCATATATTTATTACATTTACAGTTGCATGCACATATATAATTTCAGATCCATTCACTATGTAGTTTTAAAATGACTTTTATCCCCTAACTTAAATAAAAAAATATTTATGTTTTTAAACTTTTAACTTATATTTCAATTAATAATAATAATAATAAAAAACTCTTCTTTTATAAAACTTTTAGTTTGTTTCTACAGCAAACTCCCCCTTTCCCCTTTTAATTAATTAATTGTAACTTTTATTTCAAGAACTGTTAATCTTCTAATTTTACGTTTCTTTTACAAAAGATTTTTATTTTAATAATTTTTTAAACAAAATTATTATGTGCTAACATAATGTTGGTACAATATATATATATATATATAAATTTAGAGAAAGTTTAATAAAAAGATTACATACAGACAATATTTAAAAAATAAAAATAAAAGAAGTAATACTAGTAAAGAAGATAAAACCAAAATTTAAAAGAAGTTTTGGGATTAGGATAATATTAGTATAATATAGTTCTTAAAAAGATATACTGAGGAAAATAAATAAAGAAAAAAATACTTATAAATAAATTATGGGTTTGGAAAAAATGTTTACATAAGAGTATAAACATATACATATATTACATAATAATGAAATAAAAATTTAGCATAACATTTCAATATAAAACAGAATAATATAAAATATAAATTTATAAAAGAGAATTATAATGATAGCAATAAAAGTTAATGTGTATAAATGAATATATATATATATATATTCTAACCTCCTCTATAGAGTATCCTTCTGCCCCGCTCCATCATAATATAGAACAATAACATGCCAAGAATATACTAAACATTCCAGATTTTCGTTACTTATTTATTTCCAGTCAATAATAATTAACATTAATAATAATTACGGGTTCTTTAGCTCAGTCTATCAAACATATCATTATAATTTAAATAAAACAATTACTAGCTCAGAATTTTATTAAATCTAATCGTGTCTATGAAATAAATCAACACAAATATCTTTTATTATTCCCATGAGACCTGGAGCAACGACAAAGGTACAAGACGAGATTTCATTGAGATACTATCCCAATGGCATACGAACACTATCATAAATAATTGACTAATAGCATTCTTACGACTTTTAAACGTTTATCATATCTTAATATTTTTAAAACAAATTCTAGCTCACATAAATAAATTAATTAAATAAAATAGAGTTAAATTAATCAAATCATATCAAATCAAATAGATAAATCGATAAGTAAATAAATAATTAAATCTCAGGTTCATAAATTGTAATTAAAACTGATTTCATATTGCCATAGTCAACTATGATAAGGGAATTTTATGTCATAGTTCACTACGTAATAAATAACTAATTAATAATACCAATGACAATAATAGAGTAATATAATCCTCTTTTCTTTCTAGATGTATTAAATATTTTCGTGGTAATATTTATCAATCCGATAATCAAAAGTTTTGTGGTAACGTTCGCATATATTACTTAAGTATTGTGGCAATCAAGTTATGACCAATATCTGTTCTAATTATACTTCTTTCATTTCATTATGTAAATAAAATAAAATAAATTATTAAAATTTCTAATGTTTATTTATTTTGTGCAAAATCTTAAATATGTTTAATTATAAACGTGCGTTGTGACTTCATGCATTTCATGTGTGAGAAAAACAACAACCAAGACACAAAGCTACTAATAAAATTTTATAACAATTTATTAACATTATAACAAGTAACAATTTGTACATTATTTACAGCGGATATCCCTATTTACTTATTACAAACTCTTTTATTTCTACCCGTTGATGTCTTAACATTTTTATTATCTAATTTTATTTTACCCTTTTACCATTAATAATTACAAAAAAAAATATATTTCACAATATTATTATCTTTAGATACATGTTTTGAGCTTAGCTTAATACACAAACTTCTATCTATTAAAATTTTCTATTAACATTTATATCCTTATAATTGCAGGTTTATATTTCTATAAAATCTTTACTTTTATGTAAAATTATACAAAATTACAAAATTCTAATTATATTCTTGTTAGTATGGAATCCTACAGAATTTAATCCTTATGACAGTTTGATGTTCAGTTTTATCATCGATCATATAATAATTATCAGTCAAATTATTGATACTATCCCAAGCTTTATATAGCAATTAACGTCATCCACACACCATATACAAATACACATTTTTTTTACTATACATTTTAAATCATTTCGTCACACAAACGTACAATCTCTTTTATTAAAATATCACGTGCAATATTTTAAAACCCTATTATTGCTTTAAAACTTAATTCTAAGACTTTAAGTTTTTTTTTTTTCTTTTAAATTACATCATATGATTCTCCATCTTTTATAATACTTATACTTTCACTTTGGACTTATATATTTCTACTTTACTCTAGTAAACAACTATTCTTACCTAACTACTATCTAGCTTCCTTTCTATCTTATGTATCATTTCTATAAAATTATCTCCCTGACGATGTATTTTCATGAAATCAAGATAGCGAAGATATAGATGCGTTGGATCAAAATAAACAAGATATTATCCTTTATAAAACTTTGACAATCATGGCACAGTGAATTTATGGACGCCATAGAGGAGTGACTTTTATCTGTCTATCTGCCTCTAATATTGGAAGGATGCTAAAGCTATTTCTTCAGCTTCATCACATCAGAAAGTTTCAAAGATATGTAAAGACACTGTCCAGAATATATGTGCTCAGTTATAGGGCAAAGTTATCTATACTGAGGTCACACAAATTATTATGATCCCCATATTTCATTCCTTATATTTCAATAAAACATCCTCTTGGTTTCCTTTGATATCAGTACTCCCAAGTCACTATCTGACTGATTTCTTCAGATTCATCTCTACATTACATCGACAAATTCTTTGTCTATCTTGCTAATAATAATAAAATTCATTTTTAATATAACTATACAGCTATTCTTAAGAAAATTCTTTACTATACTTCTCGTACATTTCTATCTCTGTTGTTCTAAACTATTTGGATATTTTCAATATAAAATTCAAAAGAATCACATAATTAATATGTTACTTATTATTAATTATTTTAGATTATTTATTGCATGCACATTTTTAAAAGTTTTACTACTCTCTCAAATATATGTTTGATGTTGGATAAATGTGTACTTATAACTTTTAACATCGTTCATACCTCATTCATTAATAGATGACCTATAAAAAAAAATTACATTACATATTACCAATAATATTAAAATTACCAACGATCTCTATCCTCTGGATCGTATTTGTAAACTTCTCCATTCCAGGACTTCTAGTAGGTGTTTAACATTTTCCATACACACATTTTATTTATTATTAATATTTCTCTCATTCCATTAGCTCATATTTTAATTATAACTATTATAAAATTTATGTTTATATGTTTCCCTAAGCTAATTCAAATTTATACTTTAAATACAATAAAAAAAAATAATTAAAATTATATTTACGATACATCTTTGTTGCACTCGCTTGGAAAATCGTTCCTTGCAAAGCTAAATAAAAAAAATATACTTTATTTTCTGCAGTCCTTTAATGTTCTATTTTAAAACTTTTAATTCTGTTTATTAATTCTTCTTAGACGATGATCTTTAGTTTTCTTCATATTCTCCCACTTATTCTTGAGATCTCCATTACATAGTCTGCTAGTTTTTTTCCCCCGCGCGCTTGGTTTTCCCTCGATGCATCTTGTACTTTACTAGAAAATTCAATAAATTTTTTCTTCATTTCCATGGATCCATTTTCTCCTTTAGTGATTAATTTTATATTTGTTTAAAACATATTTCTTCCATTTTAATATCTTTTCCTCTTTTCTATGATAAGATAAAATCCAAGTTTCCTCTCAGTAAATTCATATAGCACTTTATACAGGACTATGGCTTTTCTCCTACTTTTTACTTTTGGAAATTATATTTTTAAATAAGGTTTTCCTTTAATATAGCATATTTTTCTTCCTCATCCTCTTTATATTTACTTGAACATATACTATGATTTTTCTCATAGAGAAATATGACTTAGTTTTAAGTATTTATAAAACAAATGTTCGTCATAAGATTTTCTCGATAGTAAATATTTTCTTTCTTATATTTTCATACAGCGTCTTCTTTGTATTCTTTAAAGTTATAGGACTTAGTTTCTGGTTGAGCACGAATAACATAAAACTTATACAATTTTCATTCATTTTTCTTTTAATAATTATTTCAATTATTATTTTTGGTATTTCCATCTTTACTGTAGTATGAATGGTCAAATTTGAATAAATCCACCGGTAAGATCACGTAAAAATTAGCAATTCATATTTCTGGATACAAATTATATTATCTGTTAAAGACTAACTTTAGAATAATTATTAATTTATAAATTTAAACTACTTTTTCAGCTTTGATGTTACAAGCAATTCAAAAAGGTTACCGTCCTCTTCAACTTTCACATTCCGTCTCCCGCTTCTGTCTATCTTAGATTTTTTTCTTGCCAATTTAAATCCGTTGATTGGTCAATAATTGTTTTTAGCGCGAACAATATTAGTCATTCTATTTTGGATGATAAACTATATTTTTTAAATAAATATTGATGACGTAATGTCTGGAATTTTACTTTAACTTAATATTATTAAATTTAATCATAGTTTGATAAAATTATTATTTGATCTTTAAAATAATTATTAAGACAATATATAACATTTTTAACTTTTAATTTTAATGATGGATGGCAATTATATCTAGTTTTTTTTAAATTCACAAACTTTATTATTATCTACCAAGTGTGTGTGTACGTGAAGGCATTTAATATACGATCACGTGTCTATCTACTTTATAAAATAATAAATTTTTATTTATGTCTCGGTTTAAATCACCAAAACTAATGTACTTTATAAAATTTTGGAAAATAAATTGAAACTTATAGAACCAAATATAACTCTCACCATCCTAAAGTTTATTAATAAAAAATATATCCTATTAATTTTGACTAACTATAAAATTATATTTCATTTATTTAATCTATTAATTCTTAGACTATTATTTTAAATTTATTACAATAATTTTAGCTATCTATAGCTGTGTTATTTTGTATGGCCAGCTTTCACAACCATAAGCAATGATATTAAAACTTTATTATACTGTTATCTGTTAGGTATTTTAGCTTAAAATTGTATTACAAAACTATTATTACTTTTATATCATCTAAATATTACTTAAAATTTAAAATTTTTTTCATAATTGACCTTTCTATCCTACCTATGACCTACAGACAAGGGCACAATATATATATATATTGTAGCCTGTGGGTTTGCCCAAAGATCCATTAAATTTAGACTTAGCAATATAAGACAGTGTTTAATAAAAAACATTACCTCATAAGCTGTATATTTTTTGACAAACTTTCTAGATAATGCTAGGTTTAAACCCAAATTGTATTCTTAGGGATTGTGTATGTTTTACTTAGTAGGCAAATTAAATATTTTGTCGTAAAATATTTCTAAACAAAAAAAAAAGTTTTATTTTGTATTGATTCATAAGACAATTTAATAGGCAAATATATAATTTATTAGATAAGCAATTTTTATACATCATTTTAATAGTTGGAGATTGGAAAGAAGGGATGGGGATATGCAATTTACAAAATTACTTTCGAGAGTAAAAATAGATAGTCCTAGTTTTACAATAATAGGTTAAAAGTCAATAATTCATAAAATCAAATTGTAAAAAAGAAAAAAAAATCAAGGATTAATCACAGTATTAAGCAATCGATTTCATTAGAACTGTATGTGTGAGGAATTCATGTATGTATATGATTTGGTCATGAATTTTAATTATAAAGTTCACAATTGAATAATAATTATCCTGTGTTTTCTTGTGGGGAACTTCTTTAAAGAAGAATTCTTTTATAATAATAGTTTATTCATAGCAGCCAAAATTTCTGTCAGGATTCTGGGTTTGAAGTTGGGTTGTTATACATTTTTATTATTATTATTAAAGAAAAAAAGGGGAAAAAGAGTTTTCTCTCATTTATTCTCAGGGGAGAGTTTTCTTTCATGTGTTCTTTGGGGAGATGTCCTGAGCAGAAAATTGCTAAAGTAAATTACTAAAGTAAGTCAAGTTATATCTGTGACACAGGAATGTGTAAGTTTTTAAAAAAATGGGTGGTCGATCCATTGGAATCCAGACATGAATTTGGCAGGTCAGTCATCAGGAGGGGTTAAGTTTAAAACAATAAAAAGTTAAAAAAAACAATAGGCAATTAAGCCATGAAAAACATAGACATAAATGGTTTGAAAGGTCAACCCTTCAGAGGGATATAAAGGGATCCAGACATTATAAGAGTGTGGTCACTTGGTTGTTGGTTGGCTCACTCTCTCTTTTTGCAGACTCTCTCATCATCAGTTATCCCAAAAAGCCTTGTTGTAGGGTTAAAGCAAAATTTTTAAAAAGAAAGAAAAAGAGAGAAAAGAAATTGTTTTTTATTTTATTTATTCTGTCTCCTGAATGATAAAACTTAGCCAAATTTAATAATACTCATAAAAATGACTCTCAAGTAAGTTTATATTAGGTGCACATCCCATTATCTCAGAAATTAATCAACTTCATGATTTGTCTTATATAGATTTATCAGGAATCAGCGAATAATGAGACTTAAACTACAAAAGAAATTGATTTTGATTTTGCATATGAAACATCAAATCTGAACAATATAATCTAATATAAAGCATCAAATCTGAAGACTAAGTGAACTGAGAACTTTATCATGAAGTTGACTTATAATTGTAAAAAAAAATAAAAGCAAGTTCTTTTCAGCTGTAAAGTGTAGTTAATCCCCAGAATCCAAAATGGAGAAAATCTTATCATCAGCGTGAAAACATTGGTCATTTTGGTGTAGGAATTCAACTTGTATAACAGTGCCTCTTTTCACATAAATCCATGTGTTTCCCTGAACAAACAAAGAAGCAAAAAAAGAAAAAAATGGAAACCAAAAATTGGAGGAACAATCAGTGAGGACTATTTAAGTATATTTTTATTATTTGTTATTCATTTCGAACATTTAATCTAAAAAAAAAAGAAAGAAAAAAATTTTTTTACTCATATATATCTATTTAAAGTTAATTCATGTTAAAAATATTATTATTATTATTATTATTATTATTATTATTATTATTATTATTATTATTATTATTATTATTATTATTATTATTATTATTATTATTATTATTATTATTATTATTATTATTATTATTATTATTATTATTATTATTATTATTATTATTATTATTATTATTATTATTATTATTATTATTATTATTATTATTATTTTGGGGTTAGATAAGTTAATATCAAATCATTTTGTATGTGCTTGTTTTAAATGTTTTACATTGTTTTAATGAAGAGTGTGAGAGATATTGTAAAGTGAAATGGTTTGGATTGCATTAGGGATTATTATCAAGTGCTTAGACCTATTGCTATATTTTATGAAGGTTGTGTGAATGTTGGGCTAAAACATCATCATTATGGTGTAAAAGTACAGAGAAATAGTTTTAAAAATTTAGTATGCATTTCTTATTACTATTATCATAAAGTTAAAGTTATATATAAGCTAATTAAGGCTTGGAAAAAAATTGTTGGCTCATGTTCTGGTGTACTTATTGACAAAAAGAATGTAGATGTGAAAGTTTTACTGGTAAACATTGATGTTAGACCTGTATTTACTTGGATGGACAAAGAGTCCCCACCAAGCTAGTGGAGTCATAGTTTAGCTTGCTCACTAAAGTGTCTACTCCATATTTATAAAGTATTTAAATAATGTGGAAGAGTTTCCCACTTGATTATTTTCTACACCATAAGATGATTTTTTTATTTATGGCCAGGGGTTAATAGGTAAACCCAAGTCTATCTGTATGACTGACTGGTGATAAAATCCTAGTATACCTCAACCTTAATGAAAAGGTTTTCTTTTATTCAATCACTGCCTCCTCCATATTAATGTTGATATTCCTTATGGGTATATGAATTACAGCTATTATAAGCATTACTTATAAATGGTGGTTACAGTGTTGCAAACTCAATTTGATGTCAGGATAAGTACGGATAGTGGGTGTGCAATTAGTATACTTGCACATTGTTTTGTTGATATGTTTTACTTGATCAATAAGAGCTAAGAATAATAACATAAATGAATATTAAATTTAAGAGTTAAATAAAACCTAAGAACATCATAAGCAATGTGTATATAAAATTATCTATAAAATATATTCACAGCCAGCTGAGCACTTCACTGGAATGGTAAGATTATTGAAATATTATTGTTGTCATAAGAACATGAATATAGAGTGTATGCACATGTCATAAAGATTAAGCTAGATACCAATTTGTTGACATTTGAAAAGTAACAAAAATTAACTACATGGCAAGCAGTCCACCATACATAAAATATTTCCATTGTAAGGCATGGGGCAAAGGCATATTGAAATGAAATAATTAATGAAAATTATTAAATTTTATTATGGAGAGAGTTATCTTTAGAAATAAATCAGTAATTGAAGGCAATTATACACTGGGGGGAAAGTTTAGTACTATGTCTTAGTTAAAAGTAAGAACAAAATATATGTGAAGGTAATTAGTATCTTTATCTGTCTGTTATTAGTATCATGGCAATTGTGATTCCCTAATAATTAAAAATTAATAATTATATTTTAAAACCTCTTAAAATTATCTGTTGATTTAGGGATTTTTTATATCACACAGTTGTAGAATAGTTGGAAGTGTGTAAACCATAGCATTAAGGTTCAAATAATTTTATTGAGTTATAATTTGTTAATAAAATTTGTTATTTTTTTAAATAAAAATTTGCATACATCTCAATGTTTTGTGGGTTATTAAAATCTAAAAATCTCAAATCCAGTCATACATAAATACATTATTATTTATATCTGAAGCATCATTTTGGTAAATTGTATCAGGTAAAATTTATTTAAATGGTTAATTTTCCAAACTTAAGTATCACGGCAATACTTAAGATTACTAATATTTAATTCAGTATAGTTGAAATATAAATTATAAATAGAGATGGTTATTGGGTGATAGTGGATGCAGTGGGTTGGCATAAAATCATTTCCCCATTCATTGTATTCAAACACCTCTTTAGATGGTCTTCCTTATGATTTTACTTTAATTATGAAAGTGTTTATAATATGTTATTTCTAAAAGATTTAATGTAAGCTCAATTATTTGAGCTTAAATGTAAGTGGACATTGGCTTCATTAAAGTCAGCCAAGATCAATCTTGGAGATGATCATGAGCAAGGTGTTTAAGACCAATAATCTATTGCAGTTTATTCATCTTCTAGACCTTATTATTCTAAAATGCTGAGAAAAGATTATCATAGGAGATAAACGTGCTAACACATGGAAAATTTGAGTAAAAGAGAGATAGTAGTGCAATAGACATATGAATGTGAGGATGATGGAGGGATGGATGAGGAGGGTGGAGATGAACATAGAACTATTTGCAATCTGAAACAAATTTTTAATTGTGACTTTAATGATAGTGATTGGGGAGTGTGTTGAGAATATCAATTGTAATGAGAGTTGAGCTTAAAGTTTCTTCTTTTTAACAACCACGAGTTTCCAAAAGTATTAATATTGTTATTTTAATGCATTATAAGTGTTCTTTTAATCTATTGATTGTTTTATTAACCCATTCATTAAATATCATTATTGAAATACATTAATAAGTTATTAAAATAAGGTTTAGATTCAATATTTAAATTGAAGTTGCAATTTTGCATCCTGGCAAATATGATTATGGATGTTCTATTCCATCAACATTTTCCCAATAGGCTTTAGAAATAATGTTACTTGGGAATGGAGAAACATTCATGGATCTATCTGAGTAAAATGTTACAATTGGAACATAATGTCATTGTGCTTCCAGAACAAAAAAACATTACAATAAAAATAAAGTTTTAAATTGATTAGATATATAGTTAGATTAAATAATATTTAATAGAGGGAACTACAGTATAAGATAATTACACCTGGGTCTCATTTTATGCAGTAGATAGGTTCCACAGAAAACCTGCATTAAAAAATCACACAAAAATAGACTTAACTTACCTTAAAAAATGAGGAATAGGTTCTGTAATTTTCAGAAATCACATTAAAGCAAAGCAACAAGAAAAAATACTTTAAAATTCGCATAAAAAAAAGGAAATAAAGTATGACTAATACAAATTTCATATATTTGAAAAAAAATGATACAAGACAACCTTTTTTACTTTTTTTATTAACTACATTATTTAATTTTACATTTTTCATACAAATTTTATTCATTATTGCTATTTGACAATATGCAGTTCATTTATGAACTGGTAAGAAATCAGATTCATCACAAGAGGAAAAACAACTAACATGAATTTCAGTCTTGTGCTATATTAATGGTTTTTTGTTGACAATGTAACTAGTGATTAAAGTTTGAGATGATGATTTTACTAATTGTTTATAAAGCTCATGATATCCAGACATATAAATATTTAGCCCTCATGGGAATTTAAGAGGATGTTCACTGCAGCAAACATTTTCAGATTTCAGCATTTTCTGATGTTTATCTTTGTTTCACACATCAATGGAAAATCTATGATTAAATGATTTTTAATCATCAGAAAATAATAAATTTGTCTTCATTTGATACATATTTTTTGTTTATTACTGAAATAAATTTTAAATGATCATGTTTTGCTTTGTAAATATTAAAAAAATAGATTGCAATGAAAACAAAAAAAAATTATACATTATCATTAGAAATATTATTTTCAGTTTACAAAATCAACAAAATATTTGTTGTTTATTTTAAAAATATAAAATAATATTTATTTGTGTTATATCTAACAAAATATGTTTTAAAAGTTTAATTTTTTTGAATATTTATTGCAACATTTAAACACATAAGTTTAAATCTATTATTATTATTATTATTATTATTATTATTATTATTATTATTATTATTATTATTATTATTATTATTATTATTATTATTATTATTATTATTATTATTATTATTATTATTATTATTATTATTATTATTATTATTATTATTATTATTACTATTATTATTATTATTATTATTATTATTATTATTATTATTATTATTTAATTGTAATTATTAATTAGAGAAAATATAACTTACTATTAAAGATTTTTCAGCTGAACGTTTTCGAGGAACCATGCCTCATACTCATAGCCTTCATGAAAAGTGTAATAAATATATGCAAATGTAAATATTCAAATAAGCTACTGTTACGTAGCCCATTTTTTCGAGATCTCGAAGCATGTGTCCTTTCTGTTAATGGCATGGATGTCTCTATTAATATAGAATGCATCCTTTATTTTTCTCCTGTAATCATTTGGCTCTGAACATAAAATAATGGGGTTGGCAGGTATGAAGTTGTGCCCAGATTGTTTACTATGTTCGAAAAATACAGAGGATGTGCTGCTGTTCGTTTGAGCTCTGTTGAATGTGTCACGATGTTGGGCCAATCTGGTATTAATTGTGGCTCAACATCGTTACACATTCAACAGAGCTCAAACGAACAGCAGCACATCCTCTGTATTTTTCGAACATAGTAAACAATCTGGGCACAACTTCATACCTGCCAACCCCATTATTTTATGTTCAGAGCCAAATGATTACAGGAGAAAAATAAAAGAGGCATTCTATATTAATAGAGACATCCATGCCATTAACAGAAAGGACACATGCTTCGAGATCTCGAAAAAATGGGCTACGTAACAGTAGCTTATTTGAATATTTACATTTGCATATATTTATTACACTTTTCATGAAGGCTATGAGTATGAGGCATGGTTCCTCGAAAACGTTCAGCCGAAAAATTTTTATAAGTAAGTTATATTTTCGCTAATTAATAATTACAATTAAGTATTTTTTGTTTTTACATATAAGGAGAAATTAAAACCATATTTTTTATTATTATTATTATTATTATTATTATTATTATTATTATTATTATTATTATTATTATTATTATTATTATTATTATTATTATTATTATTATTATTATTATTATTATTATTATTATTATTATTATTATTATTATTATTATTATTATTTACTCATAACTATAAGTAGGTGATTTATATAAAAGCAAAGATTTGAAATAGCTTTCAGACCATATTCACGTTAGTTGCTAATACAATGTTACATTTTTGGAAAAAAAAAGTATTTCAAGTCAAAAAAATATTAATAATTTAAATGTCTTGTTATCTAATAAATATAATGAATTATGTAATTTTTTATTGCATAAAAGAAAACCCATTTAAAAAGATATTTAGAAAAAAAAACATGAATCACATAATTTCCAAATTGCATTAAATAAATCTGCATAAAATGAGAGCCAGGTGTATTTAAAAAAGAAAACCATTGTTTGTTTTTTTTTTACTTTTAAGAAATTAAAATAAAAGTGGATACATTAAAACAATATAATATTTATAGTTTTTAAATATTAAAAAAAAGATAAATACAAAATATTGCAAAAAATAATATATATTATATGATTTATAAATTAAAAACCATATTCTCAATAAAAAAAGTTATGGTTGAACTGAGAATTATATGAAAATAAAATAATAAGTCTTTTATTAATATGGGGATAATAAAATTAAAGTTTAAGTTTAAAAAAAGTAGAAATATTCAGGAATACAGATGAATAATTTATATATTTTTATATTTCATATTGTATATTTTATTTTATATTAGTTGGAATATTTTATTTGGTTTTGATTATATTTATTTCAGTTTTTTATGTTTGTTATATTTTATTATGTTTTTTTATTATTTTATTTATTTTACTGTTTACATGTATTACGGTGTTATTTATATAGTTATATATTTTATTTTGGTTCATTATATTATAGTTCTGAAATTGACTGCAGGATAGTTAAAACATAAGATTTTGTGTGCATATATGTACAATAAAAAGTTTTTTGTTAAAAAGTGTTCAAAGTAGATATTTATATTTTTAAAGAAATTGCAAAATAAATTAAAAATAATTATGAATGGAGAAAAACTTAAAACTATATTTAATAAAAAATACATGTACCAAATTGGTTTTTATATTTAAAATTGTTTATTAAACTCATAGAAATAAGACTTCACTGTCTTATTTATGATATACTTAAAAAAAAAGGGCTTTTAAAAAAAAATCCAAAGTGTAAATAATAAAATAAATGAGTGAACATGGGAACATACAACATAAAGTAAATAGAATAGTAAAATTAATTAGGGGGATGGGATTAAAAAGTGTTTGACAATAAATAATACAGAAGGAATGGTTAAAAAACTGGCAATATTTTTGTATAATAAATAAAACATAAGATTATTTTTTTTGGGGGGAGGAGGAAACAGTAAATTATAAATTATGAACAGAATTAGATAATATTTTGAAAAAAAAAAAAAAAACGAAAATCGATGATCTGCCTGAAATTATACATTCGGTAGATGAAGGTGTATAAAGTGAAATGTGATTTCTAACACTTTATATAAAAAATGCTAAATAAAAGTAAAGCATATTTGAAAGATTATAAATTATGAATAGTAACATAAATGTTAATATATGTCTATTTCATTTGATTGATTGAAAGGTAAATTGGCAAATTATATAAAATAGGAGATAAATTAAAAAGGAATAGGTTATAATTTACCTGTAGAGAAAACCGAGTTTGGGGGGGGGTATTAGATATAAGAAATTAAAACTATTTTGTAAATTAAAATTGCATATTATAAAAAATACCAATATGCTATTAAAATAAGACTAACATCAAATAACTTATTTATGATAATGAGAGAGCTGATTTATTATTAAATCTAAAGTAAAAAGTCTAAAGACAAAAAAATGAACACGATTTTTAATTTAGCTTTAAATTTAGATCTATGTGGATATTGTCTATATATATTATTTAAATGGAATACTTTTAATAAATAAATAAAAAACAATAATGAAATTGTACGATTTTTACAATGGAAGAAAGAACATGCTAAAAAAAATAAAAATAATTTTTTAGGAGGCGAAATAGTTACAAGTAATGAATAATAAGATTGAAGGGGGGGGGGGGTCAATTAAAAATTGAATAGAAGGAGTAGAAATTAATAATAAGCGTTTTATGAATGCTATATTTAATATATAAATAAACTATTTATTAACAACTCAGTTAAAACTTCGGAGAAAAACAAATGACAAAATATTGCACGGCACACATTGCAAGTATATATATATATACTCAAATAATATTTTGCAAATATGTAAATATATTTAAAACAATAATAAAAAATAGAAAATGAACTAAAATTATTTTATTTTTTAATTAAAATGGTAATATAACAAATTTAAAAACATTTTTACCAATATAAATCAAAGCGTGAAAGTATTTAACAGTTGATAATTGATTAATTTTAATTTTAAACACAATTATAGCCTTGGGATTGTTATAAACTATAATATTTTTCTACCACTAACGTAAAAACATATTGAACTAAGATGTGAAATGTTAAGTAATAAAGTAGTAGAAAGTAGATATTTTATCTTACCTTTAGGCTAATCAATATTGCCATTTTAAATGATGTAAAATTTAAAATTTTATATTTTATAAAGACAAGACTTTACTACTTCCATTTATATATATATATAACCTAAGGCAGATTAGTGAATATTACATTTATCATTTTATAATAAAATACTCTGCTGAAAATACTTAAACTCTTTTCCTTTTTTTATTATTAATAAAAAAGAACCTATTGTACTATATGATCTTTTTCTTTCCATTTATATACCTTTAAGCAGATTTAATTTTATACTTGCCATTATTTTTTGGATATTTAAAAAAAATAATCATATAATTTTAGTAAGTTAAGAGAATTTTTTTTAAAAAAAAAAAATTATTTAAAATCGTATTATCTACCGCTTTTATTAATTCTACATTTTAAAATCACAGATTCCAATACCACCTGGCGTTGTTGTTATTATTATTATTATTATTATTATTATTATTATTATTATCATCATCATCATCATCATCATCATCATCATCATCATCATCATCATCATCATCATAAGTCAAACAGCTGATTACAACTTTTTTTTAAATTAAATTAATTTATTATATAGTTAATTATTTACAACCAATGTCAACTAAAGTTATTGAAAAATTCATTGGTTAGGAGTTGTAAATTTGGAAAATAATATCTAATGATGATAATCTTGAGTTTTTTGTATATGTAAGTGTACATATATTAATGTAATGGAATATACCAGTGATACTTGGACATTTAAAAAAAAAATCTTAAAAAAAAACAAGCTGTAAGCAACTTTTTTAAAAACAATCAATTGCATATAATTTATAACAATCAATGTCAAGTTAGAATATTACAGAATGAACTGGTCACTATGTTTATAAGGTCATTTAAACTAACAAAGTAGTTAGGGTAATACATAGTCTTACATTATATCTTGTGTTACTGAAGGATTGTTCCAACAAAATATTTTTTAGATGAACCTATTTTAATATTGTACCTATTTGTGCACAGAAATAATTAGAAAATGTAGAGATTATTAAGATAATTAAAAATGATCTCGATGAGATAATTTGTTATTTCCAGCAAAAAACATTATTAATTACCCAACTACATCTGTAATTGGCTAAATTTAATATTTGCAAAACCACCATATCAGTTAGATGTAGCTTTGTGCCAGAGAGAAATTATAGCACCTTGAATCCTGTGAAATAAAATAACATAATATATGGCAGTAAACAGCAGATAATGAAGTATATACCATAAATTGTTTTTTTTTTCTCTGCTAAGCTCTCTTTTCACAGACAACAGTTATAGAAATGTAATATATATATATATACAATAGAGTACTAATAGGAAATTAAATAAGCATTACAAAATCTCATATATATATATATATATATATATATATGTCCACAGATGGCGTCCTACCAAGACTGCCAATCAAGCGTGTTTTGTTTACATAAACGTCAGAGTAGTTAGTATTCACTATCTCTAACTATAATTCCACTTTCAGATCATGATTTCAAGCTATTTGCTATCGTCAGTAAAGACAGGAATAAAGAAACTAGATCTGAATACAAACTCTGAGCGTTTATGAAACAATTTCTATTCAGCTTGCAAGCGTGAATTTTTTAGACACGTAATGTCTTCAAACTCAGCATAGCAAACCAGATAGCTACATGGGTCTGATCTCAGTTCAGAATCACCACATAGTAGAAGCCTCTGCAATCTATATCATTGCAAGAAAGACCTCAAAGGTACATTTATGATAAACAAAAATGCAAGTTAAAAAACTTGCTAACGCTTGTATTTATGTCCACAGATGGCGTCCTACCAAGACTGCCAATCAAGCGTGTTTTGTTTACATAAACGTCAGAGTAGTTAGTATTCACTATCTCTAACTATAATTCCACTTTCAGATCATGATTTCAAGCTATTTGCTATCGTCAGTGAAAGACAGGAATAAAGAAACTAGATCTGAATACAAACTCTAAGCGTTTATGAAACAATTTCTATTCAGCTTGCAAGCGTGAATTTGTTAGACACGTAATGTCTTCAAACTCAGCATAGCAAACCAGATAGCTACATGGGTCTGATCTCAGTTCAGCATCACCACATAGTAGAAGCCTCTGCAATCTATATCATTGCAAGAAAGACCTCAAAGGTACATTTATGATAAACAAAAATGCAAGTTAAAAAAACTTGCTAACGCTTGTATTTATGTCCACAGATGGCGTCCTACCAAGACTGCCAATCAAGCGTGTTTTGTTTACATAAACGTCAGAGTAGTTAGTATTCACTATCTCTAACTATAATTCCACTTTCAGATCATGATTTCAAGCTATTTGCTATCGTCAGTGAAAGACAGGAATAAAGAAACTAGATCTGAATACAAACTCTGAGCGTTTATGAAACAATTTCTATTCAGCTTGCAAGCGTGAATTTTTTTAGACACGTAATGTCTTCAAACTCAGCATAGCAAACCAGATAGCTACATGGGTCTGATCTCAGTTCAGCATCACCACATAGTAGAAGCCTCTGCAATCTATATCATTGCAAGAAAGACCTCAAAGGTACATTTATGATAAACAAAAATGCAAGTTAAAAAAACTTGCTAACGCTTGTATTTATGTCCACAGATGGCGTCCTACCAAGACTGCCAATCAAGCGTGTTTTGTTTACATAAACGTCAGAGTAGTTAGTATTCACTATCTCTAACTATAATTCCACTTTCAGATCATGATTTCAAGCTATTTGCTATCGTCAGTGAAAGACAGGAATAAAGAAACTAGATCTGAATACAAACTCTGAGCGTTTATGAAACAATTTCTATTCAGCTTCTTTTTTAGACACGTAATGTCTTCAAACTCAGCATAGCAAACCAGATAGCTACATGGGTCTGATCTCAGTTCAGCATCACCACATAGTAGAAGCCTCTGCAATCTATATCATTGCAAGAAAGACCTCAAAGGTACATTTATGATAAACAAAAATGCAAGTTAAAAAACTTGCTAACGCTTGTATTTATGTCCACAGATGGCGTCCTACCAAGACTGCCAATCAAGCGTGTTTTGTTTACATAAACGTCAGAGTAGTTAGTATTCACTATCTCTAACTATAATTCCACTTTCAGATCATGATTTCAAGCTATTTGCTATCGTCAGTGAAAGACAGGAATAAAGAAACTAGATCTGAATACAAACTCTGAGCGTTTATGAAACAATTTCTATTCAGCTTGCAAGCGTGAATTTTTTAGACACGTAATGTCTTCAAACTCAGCATAGCAAACCAGATAGCTACATGGGTCTGATCTCAGTTCAGCATCACCACATAGTAGAAGCCTCTGCAATCTATATCATTGCAAGAAAGACCTCAAAGGTACATTTATGATAAACAAAAATGCAAGTTAAAAAACTTGCTAACGCTTGTATTTATGTCCACAGATGGCGTCCTACCAAGACTGCCAATCAAGCGTGTTTTGTTTACAAAAACGTCAGAGTAGTTAGTATTCACTATCTCTAACTATAATTCCACTTTCAGATCATGATTTCAAGCTATTTGCTATCGTCAGTGAAAGACAGGAATAAAGAAACTAGATCTGAATACAAACTCTGAGCGTTTATGAAACAATTTCTATTCAGCTTGCAAGCGTGAATTTTTTAGACACGTAATGTCTTCAAACTCAGCATAGCAAACCAGATAGCTACATGGGTCTGATCTCAGTTCAGCATCACCACATAGTAGAAGCCTCTGCAATCTATATCATTGCAAGAAAGACCTCAAAGGTACATTTATGATAAACAAAAATGCAAGTTAAAAAACTTGCTAACGCTTGTATTTATGTCCACAGATGGCGTCCTACCAAGACTGCCAATCAAGCGTGTTTTGTTTACATAAACGTCAGAGTAGTTAGTATTCACTATCTCTAACTATAATTCCACTTTCAGATCATGATTTCAAGCTATTTGCTATCGTCAGTGAAAGACAGGAATAAAGAAACTAGATCTGAATACAAACTCTGAGCGTTTATGAAACAATTTCTATTCAGCTTGCAAGCGTGAATTTTTTAGACACGTAATGTCTTCAAACTCAGCATAGCAAACCAGATAGCTACATGGGTCTGATCTCAGTTCAGCATCACCACATAGTAGAAGCCTCTGCAATCTATACCATTGCAAGAAAGACCTCAAAGGTACATTTATGATAAACAAAAATGCAAGTTAAAAAACTTGCTAACGCTTGTATTTATGTCCACAGATGGCATCCTACCAAGACTGCCAATCAAGCGTGTTTTGTTTATATAAACGTCAGAGTAGTTAGTATTCACTATCTCTAACTATAATTCCACTTTCAGATCATGATTTCAAGCTATTTGCTATCGTCAGTGAAAGACAGGAATAAAGAAACTAGATCTGAATACAAACTCTGAGCGTTTATGAAACAATTTCTATTCAGCTTGCAAGCGTGAATTTTTTAGACACGTAATGTCTTCAAACTCAGCATAGCAAACCAGATAGCTACATGGGTCTGATCTCAGTTCAGCATCACCACATAGTAGAAGCCTCTGCAATCTATATCATTGCAAGAAAGACCTCAAAGGTACATTTATGATAAACAAAAATGC
The DNA here is from genome assembly GCA_028023455.1 of Epiperipatus broadwayi. NCBI lineage: Eukaryota > Metazoa > Onychophora > Udeonychophora > Euonychophora > Peripatidae > Epiperipatus > Epiperipatus broadwayi. Next base: position 45,787 of record JAQFVV010013663.1, on the reverse strand, counting down.
AAGTTAAAAAACTTGCTAACGCTTGTATTTATGTCCACAGATGGCGTCCTACCAAGACTGCCAATCAAGCGTGTTTTGTTTACATAAACGTCAGAGTAGTTAGTATTCACTATCTCTAACTATAATTCCACTTTCAGATCATGATTTCAAGCTATTTGCTATCGTCAGTGAAAGACAGGAATAAAGAAACTAGATCTGAATACAAACTCTGAGCGTTTATGAAACAATTTCTATTCAGCTTGCAAGCGTGAATTTTTTAGACACGTAATGTCTTCAAACTCAGCATAGCAAACCAGATAGCTACATGGGTCTGATCTCAGTTCAGCATCACCACATAGTAGAATCCTCTGCAATCTATATCATTGCAAGAAAGACCTCAAAGGTACATTTATGATAAACAAAAATGCAAGTTAAAAAACTTGCTAACGCTTGTATTTATGTCCACAGATGGCGTCCTACCAAGACTGCCAATCAAGCGTGTTTTGTTTACATAAACGTCAGAGTAGTTAGTATTCACTATCTCTAACTATAATTCCACTTTCAGATCATGATTTCAAGCTATTTCCTATATATATATATATTGTACCGAGATATATCAGGAAGGAGTGTGCTTGCTTCGGCGGTACACACAATTTTAAAAATAATATAAATTGATAAACGATTTGTGTAAATTTTAATAAAAATAAAAGATCATGTAGGGTAAAATAAGAATAAAGATTTTTTTCTCATAGACAGGCTATCGTTAAAAGCATAAAATAAATAGTTTTATAATATATAATTTTGAATCGTATTTAAATAAAACCTAAAGAATTAAAAATTGATTTAACTAAATTTGATTTGATTAAAATTTGATTTAACTAAATTGAAATTCGATTTAAGATTGCTTTAAGAAAAAAAAAAAGAAAAAAGCAAGGTGGAATTCGTTTTGTCTTATAATCATAATAAAAAAGAAAAAAATATATGTAATTAAATGAATGTAGTGAACAATGGGAGCTAATGACAAACATAAGAAATTTCCATTAAACGGCTAATTAGTGAAAATAACTTTAACAAAGAAATTGAAAATAACTTTAACAAAGGAATTGAAATAACTATAACAAAGAAAGTGAAATAAAGAAAGTGAAATAACTCTAGCAGAGAATACAAAGAAATTAAATGACCAATGCGAACACCAGAAAATCAGCACGGACCATAACTGAAACACCAGAGGATTAGTTACGTATTGTAGATTGAATCCGCAAGATAAGGACTGTAAAATATAAAAAGGGCAAATTTTCTACACATCTTCTGATACTTAATCAACTTAATCACAGCTTAATCATCTCTACTTATTCTTATTCATTCATTAATTATATTATTTTCATAGATCGAGAGTATATGTCTAAAGTAAAATGCTGCATTGTTAAACCCATCGTGTGAACAACCGGCCGAATCCTTCCATGCAATACCAACAGCGGACAGTTCAAATTTCGATCATGGTCATGTAAAACAAGAAGGAGACGGAGTGTCCACGTGGAGCCCACAGGATCCCAAAGACATCGGGAAACGGATTGCAAGGAGTTAGCGCTAACTGACCGAAGGAAATACTATTAGAAGCAACGCTCAGAACTGTGCATAGGGGAGAAAGCTAGGTAATGTTTATTTCAATTTCTAATTCACTAATAAAAAGCCGTAATAATAAACTCTGAACTTTAAGTTACGAACAATAACTACTAAGTGTCTTTAGCTCCATTACCCAGAGATTTCAGTGTGATTTCAAATATAAGTGTATGAGTATAATTAATTTTCAAAATGTATTTCAGTGTGATTTCAAATATAGTGTATGCGTATAATTATTTTTCGTATTTATAATATGAGATTTTGTTGTGATTTCAACTATAAGTGTGCGTATAATTATTTTTGTATTTATAATATGAAATTTTGATTGCATTAAATTTTATCTAAACTTGAACGAAAGTGTAGTTAATTATATTATAAGACCAAACGAAGTATAATAGCGTAAATGAAGATTTCATGGTTTAGTAATTACTCAAATTAGATTTAAATTAAATAATTAAATAAAAGAAAAAGAGAGAGTGAGAAAATTAGCGCAGAGAAAGATTCTAAAATTGATTTTTAAGTAGGCGGAGTATATTTTATTGATTATTGTAGCTGAGCTAGCGGGAGTGGGTACTAGACCGTATTGGTCAAGCAGACTTGTCGACAAGGTCGGCTGGCGCCCATAGGATTTTTCCTTTAAATAAATAAAAGATTTGATTGGCTAATATGTAGTCTAGTAAACGAGTATAAATGTTATTGGCAAATGTTTTCCAATGATATTGATTACTCTACCCGTAGTACTGACAGCCCTGTGATAGAATTTTGTGTAAGAGGGAGGTACAGAATTCTGATCGAGTCATTATTATAAAAATTAAAACATTGTTATTGATTTATATAAATGATGTTTTTATAAAATTTACGAGACGATGTAAGAGGGTGGAGGTAGTAACAATATATATATATATATGAACACACCATCACCGAATGTAATTTCAAACAATATTAATTCCAAAAAATATGGAGGTTAAGCACAGTTAATGAAGTATTTTATGTGTTTTTGTTTTTTTAAATTTTGTAACTGTGATCTTTGACAAAGATGTTCAGCAACAAAAATATATTTAAGTTATAGACTTCATATTTTTGAGATTAATATTTCTTGAGAATATATTTCTGTGATGGTGTTTCTTATATGTACATTAAAAGAAAATGAACTGTATAAAATTTTATTTAATTAGAGATAGAGAAACAGTAAAACGTTATAAAAACATATAATTATTTACGGTCTTATCTTTTTATTTACATATGAACAATCTAAAATGACAGCAACTTTTTATTAGTGTTATGCCAAATCTATTGTACAATGTTATTCCAAGTACCAACAAATTTGTATCAATCTTATTATATATAGTATATAATTAATCAATTATAATGGGCTTTAACATTATATATTATATAATTTTGAATCTTATTATGTCCGTATCGTATATTACTGATCATTAAATATTTTAACGTACATAGGGTTATATGTGGAAAGTGTTTTGTTTATTTATGTTGCATTTGAAAGATGCTTAAAACTTCGTATCCTGCTTGTGTTTAATAAATGTGTCTCGTCTACAAAATTGTTGATTAATATATAGTAATTCAGAATAGGCAAGGAACCTTTAACTTTCACTGCTTTCATTTAAAAAGCTAACTACTGAACTTTAACAAAATAAAAGAAATATTTTTTTTTCCGCATTAATCAAAAATGTTTCAAAGACTCTCATTTTCGTGATATAAAAAAATCAACTCGAAATTGGAAGTTTTCATATATCTTCCTTTTTTCCTTTCTTAATGCTAAGAACATTTGGAATTTTTTTCCGGGAGAAATTTGATTTGTTTTAATTAAAAAAAAACAAACAAACAAACAAACAAACAAACAATGATTTTTAACACCTTTGAAAAACAAACGATATTATTCTCTTGTATTTGCAGGCTTCATGCTTGCATTAACCAGAATAACAACTAACTAAAGCTTTTTTATCAAGTAAATGTGCTAAAACATAAAATATTTTATTATATAATTATGAATAGGAGTTTTTCAAATGAATTAATTGATACAATATTCTGTCTGAATGTAAATTTATTCTAAACATACGCATACAAAAATATCAAATGTTAATTGACCAACAAAAATAATCCAGGCAAAATTAATCCATTCTAATAAAAAAAAATAGTTCTACCCAACTTAGCTCTTACCTTTATTGTAAATAACAAAGATTGAGTGAACGTTTATTGTACAAAATAATTAGTAAGTTAAACTGAATTATGGTTTACATTTACATGTGGTTGACTTATGCAAAATATAAGTGATGGAGTAAATATGTGAGCTGTAATTAAAATATATTTTTTTATTATTTCAATTTAATCAGAGTGCCATATTCTGTGATCTGTGCATCACATACATGTCCTAGGCTGCTGACTCCTGAAATATTTTATACTTGGTAGACACAATATAATTGAAATTAAGACTACACTTGTTTTTAGAAAAAAAAATATTAATTACTTAATTAATAAATTTTCAAAAAATAGATTGGTAGGTAAAACATGTAAAAAATAATATCAATGTGAAAAAAAAAGATAATTCAAAATATCACTGGAATCAATCCCAAATACCAGATTATTATTTTAATGCAATATTATACTAAACAGATCATAGTGGCATGAAATAGTGTTGGTAAAAGTATTTTTTTTTTACTGTAGGACAGTATTGCAATGTTATTGTAATTGCTACAAAACAATATTTTAAAATAAGTTTATTTTTAAATAAATTATTAGAATTAAAGTTATATATTTTTTGTAAATTAAGTTATTTAAATAAAATTTAAATTAAAATCTAAACATTTTCATTTACATATAAATTTTGCTTTCATTTAGCACAGTGGCAAAAATATATATGTCATCATCATCATTGTTGTCAACTATTGACAAACCACTGCAGGATGAAGATTTCTCTAAGTTCATCCCTTTTCCCCACATCACCACTGCACACTTTTTGTTTTATCCATCCATTCACATGTGGGTTCTTTCTGTTTTTTTTTTTTTTACAATCTCTTGGAATCCGGTTTTAGATATTAATTGTTCATCTATTAACATCTCTTCTACCAATATATTCTGCCCTATTACACATCTGTCTTTTAATGTTTGTTTTCCAATCCATATATTTCATATTTGATTTCTTCTTGTTACTGCTAATATGCATCTCACCATACTTCTTTGGTAATATTTACTAAGGGAATAAACCTAAAGCATGTGCGGTTGAAAATGTGAAGGTAGGGACTACTACAGGTCTTAACCACAAGCTTACACATTGGAAGAAAATAGGTTCTTTCCTTCCAATTCATAAGCTTATGGTTAAGACCTGTAGTTGTCTCTACCTTGGCATTTTTAACCTCACATACTTTAGGTTTATTGCCTTAGTAAATATTCCTTACGTAGGCAATGTGCGTCATATAAATTTATAACCATACTTCTTTGGGCGACCTGGAGTATCTGTATTGCTCTTCTATTAAATTCCCAAGTCTCAGATCCATAATTAATAAAGGGTAAAACAAATTTATTAAAAATCTTATTCTTCAAACACAAAAACATATTTCCTTTTAGTATTAGGTTATTTCTATGAAAAGCATTCCAACCAAGTTTAATTCTATGATTAATTTCATCCATTATGCTTCTGTTTGCAGTAATAATCTGACCAAGGTAATAGTAGTTATTAACATTTTCTAATTCATCATAATCAATCTTTATTTTTATGTTTTGAAAAAAAATCTATTGAACATTACTTTAGTCTTTTTAACATTTGCCTTTAATCCTTCTTTTTTACTTTCATCTGATTATCCTTGCACCACTTTCTGAAGCTCTAAACCATGCAAAACAAGTTCATCATTTGCAAAATCTAAATGACATAAATAATCTCAATTTACTTTTACTTCTTTAGCTTCCGATTGTAATCCACAAAATATTTCTTGCAACACTGCTGTAAAATGTTTTGGAAATATGGAGTCATCCTATCTTACACCATTCTCAATGTTAATCTTCCTATATCATTATGTAATCTAATTCTTTCTGTTGCATTTTTATAAATATTTTTAGAATATAACAGTATTCTGGTTCTATACCTTGATAAACCACTGATTTAATCACTGAAAAAATAATTATAGAATCACATACCTTTTTATAATCTACAAATTCAAAGTGTAATAACAACTCATATTCATCATTCCTTTCTGATGTGATGTATTGTACTGAAAATACTTTTAAATCCAGCTTGTTCTTTTGGATGGTAAAAATCTAATGTGTCTCAGTAGATGGATTGTAATTATCTTAGTAAAAAATTATATAAATCGGATAACATATTGATATGAATGTAATTAAGTTGTTAATACCTTTTTAAAATATTAATATTAATACTGCATTTTTCTAATTGTCTGTTACATCTTTATCATTTAGAGACTTGATATAAAACTTTGATAATTTTTTTTTTAATTTTTCCACCTGCTTCTTTTAATATATTGATTATAATTCATCATTACATGAAGCTTTTCTTTTTTTTCATAAATTGAATTGCATCTCTCACTTTTTCATATAAAATTCTCAACAATTCAGAAGATGTATTATTTTTGTTCTTTATTACTATACATATCTATTTTATGATGTCATCTCTCTTTTTAGTAATAGATCCACTTTTTTTTCCTATTGCATACATAAGTTTCCTACCAATACCAAAGTTTTGATTTACACTCTTGAGACTTTTATTCTCTTCTACAGCTTTCCTTAGTGGTTCACAATTATACTTTCTTATATAATTATCTACTTTTTTGCACCATTTTAAAAATTCAAGATATTCAATTTTTTTAAAGCATCATTTTTATATATCTTCATATTATTCATTTTCTTCATATTTTCTCTAGTCTCAGTAAAAAAAATTATTAATGACTGTGACATCATGGCTCCCTTAAATCAATTCCGCTCAATGGTAGGTTCGGTATATAGTGTGTAATGTAGTATATTTTGAGCATTTGTCTCATGTCTGAGTAAAAAATATTTTTTTCTTATATTTAAATAAAAAAACCTTTATAATCAAACATGTTTCTTAACAGTAGAATGATTCCAAAATTTAAACATTTTCATTTATATTAAGGAATCACACAGCGTCCCAAACATGGAGCACATTTGTGCACCAAAATTTTGCATTCTGGCATATGGTTGCTCTTAATATATAGCTCACTACTTATTATTTATAATAATTTGACAATAAATATATTTATGATTGATTAGTAATACAAAAAACATTGTTTTATTTTTATTACATACATAGACTTAAATTGTCTAAATATTCTACTGCACAGGTAAAATCACTCATTCCAACTTAGAGTAGCTAAATTAACATTTGGTAACCAATATGTAATTAGGTTAATTATGATTTGATTACGTGAAAGAAAAATACTAAAACTGATTAAAATCTCTTAAGAATATTATTTGGATGTGTTCTATCATAATACCAGAATGCATTATATTTTTATAACAGTGAAGATAAACAAATAAACAATTGTAAGTGATTTATAAAACTGACCAGATTTTATGCTTATTTCGTTTTTACTAAGTTCCTATAATTTATTTTTAAAATAAAAAGATTCATTTCATTTTTAGAACTGATTTATTCAAGTATAAATAATATAATTTCTTTTAAAAGGATTGTCACTAATTTTGCTTATAAAAAATATTTATGCTCATTTAGAAGCTTAATTGTTTGCATATTTTTTAATCATAATTATTTGCAATTAGTCTTTATGTGTGGAAATAATCAAAACGTAAATTAATAAAAAAAGCTTCCATGCTTTGATAAAAATACTAACATTTATCGATAATAAGAAATCAAATATAATACATATTTTAAACTCATTATTATATAGAGGGATGGAATAGAAAAAATTGTAACATTGATATTGAAAACAATATACATACCAATAATATTTTATTTTAAAATTAATCATATTGTTACCAAAATAATAAACACACACACAAATAGATAGTATTACATATTTTGACACACAATAAAAATAAATGCAAATAAATCTTAAATGTACTAAATTTACCATGTAAAATAATGAAACTCAACAAGCAGCTAAAATTATAACTGTAAATAAATAAATCTAAATGTCAAGACTGTTAATCCCTCTGACATTCAGCCTAAGACTATCAAATTTCAGCATTGTCTGACATTTTTTTGTCTCACAAATCAATGTAAAATATATGATTACTTTATTATTACTTATCTGAAAATAATAAATTTGTATTAATTTCATAGATATTTTTGTTTACTACTGAAATAAATTTTAAATGTTCACATTTTGTTTCTGTAAATATTAAAAAAAAGAGATTGTAATCAAAACAAAGAGATTTCACATCATCATTTGTAGAAAGATTATTTTCAGTTTATAGAATCAATAAAATATTTCTTAATCCTTGTTATTTTTAAAAATGGAAATGATTATTTATTTATTTATTTTATATCTAATAAATTATCCTTTAAAATTTTAAAGTATTTGAATATTTTTTTGCAAAACTGTGATATTTCCCTGCTTGTAAGTATAAGAAGACTGTTTATATAGAAACTAAGCTTGTAAATTGCTTCAGGCCAAGCTTGCATTTGCTGCTAATACAGCATCATGTTTTTGAAGATAATGTTTACACTTGCTGCTAATATAACATTATATTTTTGAAAATAAAGTATTTCAAGTCAAAATAAGTTAGTAATAATTTATATTTCTTGAGATCTAATAAATATAGTGTAAATTATTTTCAAAAAATATCTAAAACTGAAATAAATTTGCAAATAAACACATTTTTGGTCATTGAAACTATTTTCTTTTAAAAATGTTGTAAAACACTGAATGATTTACCACCTTGGCAACAGACTATGGCTGAATAAGTCAGGGTGGGGCTTATATATAATGTAAGAATGTTAATTTTGAATTTCCCACCTTCTAGTGCAAATTTTTCAGTGAAAATTATATATAATAAAATATAACACCCATTTTAATGTGTAATACTTATGAAAAATTTACCAGGGCCTGAAATGGTAAAAAAAAAATTATGAGAAGCATGTCAAAGGTTAACCTGTTTGATGTGCTATTACTATAATGTATTTGGAGTATTTAAATGAAGTTTGTTTTTTTCTAAAGACATGCAATACATATATTAGATGATGGAAATATTCCAATATAAAAATACAAATAGAACACCATCCTCACAATCCTTCAGGAAACAATATTTTTAATTTAATTATAATGTATTTTGTGACAACATTAAGAAGAGATTTTTGGTATACAAGATAAATATACATTTAAAACAATTACAAATTAAAGAAGAGATTAACATATTTATGTTAATTAGGTTATTTATTTATTTACTGAATGTAGTTTGGATTCAATAAAATACCATTTGACTCCAGAATGCATTAGTATGTGTGCAACATTTTGAAGATATTAGTTTCCCCTCTTCTTCAGGTGTTGCTGGCCTGATCAGTGATAGTATTAGCATGGGATTTAAACATGAGTCCTTAGATTCTTGAGTTTTGAATTTTAAGGTAGCACTCTAACCAAATGAGCCATCCTTAGTTCTAGTATTTCAGGGTAAATAAAATAACTGATTTATTAATTATAATTATGTGAGCCAAATCTGTGATGTGATATAATCTTATAAATAAATGAAGAAAATATGAAGTCAAATTATATTCATAAGTTCATATTTTATTTACATTAAATAACAAGATATTAATCCACTAAACATCGCATGCCTGTTTTAGCAAGATATTAATAATAATTTATTGATTTTTCATTTAAATTTTATATTTCTTTACTATTTTTAGTATGTTACAAATAAATAAATATTTTATTCCATTATAGCTGTTTTTTTTATTGCATTAAACGACACATAAGAAATATTACACTCACCTATGAAAAAAATTGTGTCTTTACAATTACAGTTTATAATATTACACATATAAATACAGCATTATTTTGATCCAACAGTTTTCTTATATCTTGACTCATAAAGTGTTAACAAAGATTATCTATTTATTAAGATTTAAAAAAATTACTTCAGCATAAAAAAAAAAAAAATAACATCATAGACATATTTTCTCATGCAAATGACTCTAATAATTCATATCATTTCTTCTTTATAATCTTACATATGTAATTCTTGCAAACACTATCTTTAAGACCATTATAACAGTGGATCATTTTATTAAGTGGCTAAAATATATAAAACAATATTTCTACACACACACACACACACACACACACACATATATATATATATATATATATATATATATATATATATATATTATTCTACACGAATAAAGCGTGATAAACAGAGCACAAAAACATTAATTATAAACAACAATAAGCCAAGCACTTTCGGTACTGTATACCAGAATCATGGCAACATACTGAAACTGAAAGGTTAATATTCCAGTGCATGCTCAGTGGAACATTAGTGTTACGCTGATTAATAATGTTTTTAGACTTCGCAATAAACCAAGCCTCATTCAACTTCCTTTTCCGATCATTTGACTCATTGCACACAGTAGTAATATTTTGAGGATAAAACTCATGACACAATTACTTTCATGATTTGAAAAAACAGAATTAACTGCAAATCACTGTACTGATAAATATGCTGTTGCAAACGCGTTGAAACATTGGCTTTCGTTTCCCCAAAATAAATTTATTGCAAAGTCTAAAAACGTTATTAATCAGCATAACACTAGTGTTCCACTGAGCATGCACTGGAATATTAACCGTTCAGTTCCAGTATGTCACCATGATTCTGGTATACAATACCGAAAGCGCTTGGCTAATTGTTGTTTATAATTAATGTTTTTGTGCTCTCTTTATCACGCTTTATTCGTGTAGAATAATTTTCATTGTCTGACAGAGTTTTTATATATATATATATATATATATATATATAAAAACTCTGTCATATATATATATATATATATATATATATATACATATGTATGCTATAACACAACTAAGACATAGCCATTATTATTATAAATATAAGAATAACAATTATCTAAGTTTTTAGATATATTACCTCTATCATTCCAGTATAAAAGATATATTGTAGATCCCTTTTATCTTTGAAGACATATTATATATGTCTAGACTAAATTATTATAAGTTATAAAACCAAGTTTATAATTTAACCCTTGTTAAACAATTAAATTACATGCATTAAAAGTAAATTTATTCACACTCACAAATAAATATTTGGGACGCATGTGTAGTAGATCATATAAATATTAGATAAATATAAATACATGTTCTTCATTTTCATAAACATTCATCGTAGAAGTCTATAAAGTTTATAAGCTGTTTTTAAATATCTGTCCCACAGTGATTTAAGAGAAAGCAAATGAATAAATTTGAAGATTGCAGAAAAGAAACAATTAAGAGTATGATGTCTATTGTTCAAGTGATTATTTTTGAAAATAATTACAGCAAGCAAAAATATTAATTAATAATTCTTGGAAATGCTAAGAAAAAATATATTTTTGAGATGTTGACATCTTTCTCCTGAAGAATATTTAGTGTTCAGACAACTTACCTTAAATCATTTAAAACGTGTAATAAAATAATTTAATTTTAGAGAATAATGAGAAATAAAAATCTCATATTGTGCTTTTTCATTTTTAGTTCTAATAAAAGCTTTATTTACAATAAGGATTGATATATCAGTTAATTATTTAAATAATTGAGATATAATTGAAGTTAATTAAAATTGTAGAAAATATGCTGTAATGTTTTACTGAAGTATATTTATAGCATTAGAATTTATAATAATAAGAAAACAAAAATCATTCAAGATTTACTTAAAGTACTCAAATTTACTATTACTAAAAAATATTGCATTATGTCAAAAAATTTAAGAATAATTTAATCTAATATTACAGTGAAGAAATAAGTATGTTAAAAATTGTCTAACATATTTTTCTCTATACATACTTATAAATAAAAGATTACTCACTAAAAATACCCTTTATATAAAAGAGTTTACTATTTTACCCACTGGCATATTTATTGTAACTTTAATATTTTATGGTTATTTTATTATCACTTTTATTAATATTAGAATGAAATGCAGCATTCTATTATTATAATAATACTTTTTATTTCACATCTGAATTTATAGTTCAAATTGAGGCCACATTAAATTCTAACTGTAATTTAGTTACTTAGAGCATATATAATAAATTTAATATAAATAATTAGCACTGGAACACAAGTTACACACTAACACTCCACATGAAGCTGTAAACATCTTTCTCTAAAATATAAGATATATTAAGGAATGGTAATATTTAATATTTAAACTTTTATATTATTCCAAGCATGTTTGCAGCAGACCACTGTGAGATTCGTAGTGCTATGATTAGGCAACATAAAAGTTTTGTATATTAAATGTTGTCTTCTCTTAATACTCAATTGAAATAAGTTTATACTATTTACAATAAAAAAAAGAAAAGAGAATTAAATTTGTTTACAATTATCAAATAGGTAATAATAAGGTAGATCAACTTCGATTGAATTATCAGGCAATGTTCTATTTCTTATTCCAATTATATTAATAGATTTGATCACCTAAAAATCTAACCAAGAACTTTAACAAATAGTATTCTAGAATGTAAACAAATCATTCTCTTCAGAACATTGAATCTGATAATGAACTAATGTTAATTTCATAGCATGACAAATGACAATTTCAGAACATTTGAGTTGTCTATTAAAATATTCATTTCACTTAATTTTTATCAAGGATATCTTAAAACAATGAAATTAAATGAGAAAAATTCGTAAGTTCAATTTATTGGCTGCTTAGAAAAAAGCTAATTCAAATTAATAAAAATATTAAAAAAAGAATACATGCTAATATTGTGATTTGCAGCATTGTATTCTTAAATGTAAAGCAAATGTAAAATACAGAATTAGTGCAAATCATAATTACATACGTGATCACTAAGAATATGATGTTTTAGTTTGATTCTTATATTAGGAGATTACATACTTCTACAATTTACTAAATGATTTACCTAATCTTAACAAAAAAATAATTGATAAAAAGTCATACATAAACATTTAAATTTGAAAATAATAAAGACTACACGCAAATGCTAATTAGCATTAGAGAATATATCCACTGTATCTCACAAATGCTTATGACTAATACGTTTTTAGGCTTCAGCATATTTCGGAACAAAGCAATAAATTATGAAAGTTTGATTCAGACAAAAAGAAAATTATATATATATACACACACATGATAGACGCTACTAAAATAATAAAAAAAGAGTTAAAATAAAGTAAACTGTTAAAATTTCTTGGAAAAATAATAATGACTGTTAAAATTTCTTGGAAAAATAATAATGAGCTTATAACTGAGGTCTTAAGAATAATATTATACAAGTTTGAAAAATATAAAAATATTATTGGATTAAATACAAAATAAATTTTACTATGCATTACATCAATATTGTTGAAAATGTTAATAAAATATGTTTATCACATCAAAATAGTATAAAAATATATAAAAGAAATAAATATGAGTTGCCTTTTTCATTTAAATTTATAGTTTAGAAATAAAGATCAAGAACATAGATTCAAGATATTGTCAAATTCTCAAGAATATTTATTGAAATGTAACAGAAGTAATTATAACATTCTGAATTTGAATAAATATTGAAAAAGCTATCAGATAAAAATAAAAATCTAGAAAAAATGCTGAAATGGAAGAAATATTGAATGGAATTAAAAAAAAAAAAAACATAATTTAAAGAAAATATAAATGATTTATAATTCCAAAATATTTGCCATACTGTTAAATTGAATGAAAATTATGATTTAAATTATCCATAAGTTTAAAATAGAATGAGATGCTTAGAAATAACTTAATTATAATAATGAAATATTTGTAGAGGTTTTCGAAAGTAGGTTTTTAATAAATATGTTTTATCAATATTAAAATATAAAATATGAATGCTTAATAGAACAACAATTCAAAGATTTCAGATAATGTAACATCTTAAGGCAAAATCGATACTCTTGGGAATATCAAGTTGAGAATAAAAGATATATATTGTCACCTCAACTTTCTCCGCGCACTCTTTCACTTATTCAACCTCAATAAACTCTTATTTATTTCAAGTAGCTAGTCAATTGAATTTTATACTACTTTAAGATCTAATATACCGGGGGCACCAAATTGCAGCTATAAATTGTAATGCCCACTAGAGATCATCATCATTAGTCAATTTAGGACTATAGAAGATACTGGAGAAAGTAATTAAATTTTCTCTCTCAAAAAAAAAAAATAATAACAATAATATTGATAAAACCATTCAATCTATATGGTCTTAATTTCAAACTCAGCATTAGTCATGCAAATATTTCATAATAAATTTATTATATAATTCATACTAATGAGACAATTTTCTTCCACAACTTTATTATAAATATTTGATCTCGAGTGGTAATTACAGAAAATGCTATATACAGTTCTCATTTATATCTGACTGGAAACAAATCAGTAATCAATGCAGAGAACTCATGATCTACGTTCATAATATAAACTAATTATTTAATTGAACATTAGATAAAATTTATCAAAAATAAATCTTATCATTTAATTCCATTACTTTATTTTTCATTCTCAGCATATATCACTTTCAATAGCTACAATTATATAATACGGAATGTTTGTGTTATGTTCTCTAATCTGAGAATTCCTAATCTTATTTCTCAAAATACACATATATCTTTAGATCAACTATTAATTCATGATCCCTGTTTTAATAATCGTATAATAATTTTATTATAATATGCTACTTGACTTCCAAACTAGCTCTTAGACTAATAATTGAGCTGCTCTTTCTCAAGGTCTAGATCTGTCAAAAGGTGCCCATATAAGTGATTACACTGTAATGGATATGATCCCATATATGCTAAAATAAATTTTAATACAAGTTCAAAAGTGGGAATCACTCTGAACACGAGAGCAGAAAAGGGATTTTATGTCTGCTCTCAATATTCACAACATTACAATGAATCAAAATATTAAATTTGTTAAACTTAACTCAACTATTCCCTGTCATTTTATCTATTATCTCCAATCTATTTTAATTAATAACCTTAATAATTTTATTTTGCTAAAGTAAACTATGGAAGAAAACCATGGACATCAATCAGATAAATCAATCAAACTTTCCCATGTGAGTAACGTACGGAAATAATTCATAAATCAGATTATGCAAATTAATGGTGAAAATAAATTATGTGAAAATGAAGTTTATAAAAGTGACTTATATAAAATTATGTAAATCGAATATAGAAATATTCGATAAAATCTATACTATAATTCAATCATAGAAATGAATTATCAATAGAAAATCAACTATGTGAATCGAATATGGAAACAATATGATAATGACTACTGCAAATCGATCTTGAAAATAAATTATCAATAGAAAATGAATATTTAAATTTACATATGAACTAATATTACCTTAAATATAGGTGCTGGATATATAGATTCTGGAGATATGTGAAACAACAAAACACAAAACACAATGTAATCTTATAACAATAATAAAACTTTATTATATGGAATAATAATGATAAAGATTAAAATAAAAACACACTAAATTATAATATTGTTACACAAATATATGCTTCTGATCTATTCAGGAATATTATTCAAATACATGTTTCAGTTAACTAATTTCTTGGATGACTGACTTCTTGTTTTGACCCATTCATTTATTAAATAAATAATTAATAATAATAATAATAATAATAAATACAAACGCTGGAAACAGAATTCCGGATATTTTAGCTTTAAGAAAACTTAACTTGAAAGAGAAGAAAACCTACAAATTTCTACTCCCCCCTTTTTTTTTATTGTAAACATTGTCCATTGGACTATTTCAAAATAGTATATTCCTTTCAATTATTCTAACGAGCAATGTGAAATATCTTAAATTTCTAAATCATTTTATCAAGCAATAATTTTCACATTTCTAATGAAAAAGGATTATATGTCATACATTACCCTATTAATTCTGCAAATGGGTGTAAATTAAAAACCCACACTTTTACATTCATGCTTGTCAGATCTTTATGTTTTGACTGTATATCTTAATAGGCCAGTATGTCCACTCAGTTTGACGACCTCAATTTACGATCATTCAAAAAAAATCAACACAGATCGGTTAGTTTATTAATCAAAATCTTTGTCATTCTTCGTCATACATGTACATCTGACTGAATCCTTGTCCTTTCAGGTATTCTGTCCCACAGAAGAAAAACTCTCTTCATATTACACATCACTATGCAATATCTATAATGCGCACAACAGCTATGTCTTGATAAGGGAAGTTAAAAAACAACAGCATCAATGTCAAACTTAAATTATTTGCTTGAGCCGGAGAGATAAATCTTTTCTTAAGATCCAGAATTGTGTAAAGAGCTTCTCTTAAACACCTATTCTCTATATTGGCATGCAAAACATTTCTACATTTAAACAGTAACTTTATCAATAATTCCATATCTTAACCAATAAATGGAGTGAAACTCAGTCATCTCCGAATGCCATGGTAATTAAATTATGAGACAGCTATTTCCCATCTGTAGGGTGGTAGGATTACTTTACATTAGTAATGACAAACATTGATAGCTTTAAATATGCCCACACATACATCGATTCCAGCCTAGATAAATGACAAAGACTAACCAGATCCCAAATCAATACATATATGAATTATTTCAATTTTAAACAGTCAAGCCAACAACATACCTAATATTTAACTTAATAACAGATCAACACTCACAGCATTATAAATGGGTTTTATATGACCATCCCATCCCTCTTCACATTTAATATTAAGCACAAATTAAAATCTTGTTAACAATAATAAAATATGTATATCATTTCTCTCTTTACTTTTAAGTTTAAATCTACGTGAGTGTCTATACTTAAATTGTATCAAAATCATTTTCTTTTCTTTCCTTCGAACATTTTAAACATAAACAAAATATTAATTTAAATAATCTAGTGATTAGAGTGTGATGTAGCATATAAACAAAATGAAATATAATAAAAAAAACAAATGACATATTATATAAATGAAATAAAATAAAGAATAAATATCAACATTACAGATAGTCTCTTTAAATGTCTTTTCCTTCCACTGTCCATCATCAATTAATATATTCAGTTCATTTTACTTGAGATAGCTAGATAATTGCACATCAGACAGTTATTTTAATTAAATGTGTATAGAATGCACAGACAGTCATTTGAATCAAGATAGATAAAAAACATAGATAGTTATTTTAAATCAAAATGTAGATAGTTATTTTAAATCAAAATGTAGCTACAGGATAGTTAATAAATTTTAAAAAAGTTCTGTTGGTTACCTTCCATTTGATGAGTTCTTCCTGGATTTGAATTCACTTTGTTTTCCTTTCTTCTTTTTTTTTCCATTTAAAGGTTCAACTTATAGGCAATAAGCAGTTTCTGATTGCTAACATGAATCAACTTTTAAAACATCATACAGAAGATTGCTGCAGTTGTTTCAAACGAATTTTAAACAGCCTAATATTTATTATAATCTGAATTGGTCTTTTAATTTGATAAAAGAAATTTGAAAATTCTCTCCTTGCAGGAAATTTTATAAGCAGACTGGATAAATTGTGATATTCAGCAGAAAATATCTTATCAAAAGTTGACTTCTTCATAATTAATTTGAGAAAAAGAGATATGCACCATTTATGGATGAATTAGAAATTCATATTTTGATCTACTATAAAACTTAAATGCATTATTAAATTCTGAGAAAGAATTTTTTTAAAAAAAACTTGGAGATTAATTGTTAGTTAGCCCATTGTTCTCAATTAGCAAAAAGTTCCTTTTTCACTTTCTCCAGTCACTTTTTATAGAGTGAAGGAAAAAAAAACACATGTTAACCCCCCCCCCCCCATGGTTCCTCTTCAAGTCTAATTAAAAAATCCCCACTCAGAATGAACAATAACTCTTTTTAAAGTGTTACCTTTTTAACAACTTTGTCTGATCTGCAACCAGATCTCTTTAATTAACACATTGTCGATTAATTTATGGAAAATTAGTTAAAGAAGACATAATTGAAAACATAAGCTTGCTAACACTTTTTTGGTCAAACAAAGGCTATATTCATTTAATCTAAATAATTTCTTATTTAGATTTACATTTTTAATAATTTTTTAAAAAATATGTCTGTTTCTATAAAGGAAAGGAAAAAAAATCAAACCCATATATCTGTATCACACATACATACCTGTGCAGAACAAGTTGTAGAAAACTGATTATTCAGACCTTATGAACACAAATATCCATCATAATTCCTTATAATTACAAGCATAAAATCAATCCTAATTCTGATAATCATAAACATAAAAATTCACTATAATCTCCCATAACTTTAAATTTATTCTCCAGAAAGAAACTGTTAACCAAAGCTACTGACAATCAATTCAATTTTAATTCTCAACTCTTTAATAATAGATATCAAATTCACAAGACTTTATCCTAGTCATATAAATATTTATTCCTGAATTATTATATTGGTAAAAAAATAATCATCCCCCCTGCATTAAATAATGTTAACTACATTTTATACAAACACAAACTGTCTCTATATACGTTACTTTTGAAGTAATATAGCCATTACTTTCTCAAATAAAACTTAATTTTTCTTATAGCAAAAAAAAATGTCCAAAATTACTTCATTTTATTATATTTGGTTTATAGATGGAATAAACGAAAGGGCTACAGACCCTCACCATTATATAAATTTTTTTTTTTTTCATTAATCACCAATCAAAATTTTACATTACATAAGATATGTATGCATCTCAACTTTGTTGGTGCCATAACCACTGCTTACTCTGTTTCTAATGGAACAGGCTTCAAGCTACATGCATTATAGGTTCCTCTAGTTCCCTCCAGGTTGGAAAGCAAGAATGCATTGTCTCCTTTCTGTTCTATTATTTCATATGGGCCCTCATACATGTTAAGAAATTTTCTGAAAACATTTCTCTGAGGATTACTCACATGAGGGGTTCGAACTAGAACAAAGTCATGCAATTTAAATGGGTGTGGTCCAGTTTTAGATTGTTTTATACATTTTTCACCCATTCTCTTTAAATTACTTCTGGATTCTGCTTGATCACTTCCTATATCTATATTTTCCAGAATTACTGGTAAGGGAGTCTTAACTAGAACAGACTTATGCTTATCAAAGTAAAGTCGAATGAGAGTAAATTTGGTTGACTCGTTAAATGTAATATTAATATACTGAATTATATGTGGCAATTTATTAACCCATTGTCTGTGATTATCCTTTATATACTCCCTAAATAGTCTGCATAGCTCTCTCATTATTCTCTCACAAGGGTTAGATTGTGGATTTCTAATCAAACTCATAATGTGATGAACATGGGTTAGATTGTGGATTTCTAATCGAAGTCATAATGTGATGAACATTATTCCTTCTAATCCATCTATTCCACATGCTGGAGAGAAAGCTGTTGCATGATCAGTTTAAATATTAATAGGTTTGCCCACTATTGGAATTTGAAATTGTTCTAATCATTTAATTACACCTTTAGCATCAGCTTTTGAAACTGGATTAGCTGAGATATTTTGTGAATACATCATTTGTCACAAGTATAAATTTCTTCCGGTTGAAAGGTGAAAGTGGCCATAGAAGTTAATTGCCAATAGTTCATTGGGTTTATCGGGTAAAATTGGCTATAAAAACCCTGCATAAGATTTTCCACTAGGTTTAGTTTTTAAACAAACTAGACAAGTTTAAGTCTGTTTATACCAGTTTCAGACATGCTAGCCCAATAAAAATACTATCGCAGAATGTATTCTATTTTCTGTCAACCATAATGTCCATATTGGCAATATACATAATATATAAGTTTATTAATGAGACAAGGTGGAATTACTACTCTCCAAGAGTTATCTGATTGTTTGTTTACTTTCTTCATCAGAATTCCTTTTTCGAATTAATAATTATTTTTAATTTTATTAATAAATTTATTTTCATCATTCGGTTGGTTTAAATTGCCTAAAATATCAATAATTTTCTTTAAACTACCAACCTATTTTGCAAATCGATTAACCCCTTATATTCCTCTACAATGGAATCTTCCAACAATTCAATTTCAGTGCTACTTATAATAATATTTTCCATATGGGGATGCGCATAAACTACATTGACTGGGTGTCTACTTAAAATATCAGCCACCAAGTTATTTTTTCCTTCACAATATACTATTTTATAATTAAACTGTTGGAGATACAGACTCCATCTGACCAACTACTCATTATTGAGATAGCTTTTATTCAGAATCTCAAGACTGCGATGATCAGATAAAACAATAATTTCTGATCTCAACAAAATTTGTCTTAATCTCTGAAACCCCCATACTACTGCTAGAGCTTCCCTTTCCATTGTAGAGTAATTAAGTTCTGCTCCTCTTAAGTGACGACTAAGAAAATACAAAACTTTTGGCTCCTTTAACCTTTTAACCACTAATTATATTATTGGTTGTATGAGGTAAAAATCAAATCTTTTAATTGGCCAACTCACAAACTGAAGACAAAGCCTATTGTTAAAACATATTCGCCTATAATATTAAATTTAACTCAGATACGTTTATAAAAAGTATATTACTAATTTTTCAGGTTATGAAGAGAACGAAAGTTCTTTCAAAAATAAATTGCTATTTATTTATTCTAAAATATTCAATTTCAGCAACATAAAAGCTATAATATAAACAAAAAGGTCGACTTTTACATTATAGAAAAGTAAATATTTCTTTTTATTAAATCTTTAATATTTTTACTAAAATCTTCAATATTTTTCGAAAATAATTTTGTTTTTTTTTAGTATTCTCTCTGAAAATCATTTGTAATTACTGAATATATACTTAATATTCTTTAAAATTATATTCGAAATGAAAATCTCAGCGTTTTTCTTTATTTTCTTTGATCAGGCGGTTTCTTTGTTCTTTCCAGCCAATCAGAATGTCTTTTTTGGCTTAAAATCAATCCTAATTCTGATAATCATAAACATAAAAATTCACTATAATCTCCCATAACTTTAAACTTATTCTCCAGAAAGAAACTGTTAACCAAAGCTACTGACAATCAATTCAATTTTAATTCTCAACTCTTTAATAATAGATATCAAATTCACAAGACTTTATCCTAGTCATATAAATATTTATTCCTGAATTATTATATTGGTAAAAAAAAAATCATCTCCCCTGCATTAAATAAGGCTAACTACATTTTATACAAACACAAACTGTCTCTATATACGTTACTTTTGAACTAATATAGCCATTACTTTCTCAAATAAAACTTAACTTTTCTTATAGCAAAAAAAAAAAAAAAATTTCCACAATTACTTCATTTTTATATATTTGGTTTATAGATGGAATAAACCAAAGGGCTACAATATATATATGTTTATAGAACAAATATTTATCATTGATATCATTGATTTTTGTCTGGCTAAAAGTATCAGTTAAAAGTTGTGTCATTTCATTGCAACTTAGTCTTAAAGTAGATTCGAAATGATTTTTAAATTATTACAAAAAAGTCATCTATAAAATGAATAAAGGAGATGAAAAGATATCCTGAGGTAATAGAGAAAGATAAACTATTTTAATGACAAATATTAGATTAAAGTGGATTAGCAATGGATAAAAATGTTTTAAAGTTATATATTCTACACACACTTTTAGAGTAATTATGTCTTTATTAATTTTTTTATTATTATTAAATTTTATTTTGTTGTGAAATAAGTATAATAAACATGAATTTTTATAATTTATTTAAATTATTAACATTATCATTTGCACCACTTTGTAGATAAGTAAATAATAATTTTATGAAATGTTGGATAAAGTATTTCTCTAATTGAACTTTTAATTTGTAGATGCTTATTTCTATTATTTGTATGGATAAATAAAACTGCTGTATATTATTGCTAATTGAATAATTTTATTTTATTATCTTTTTCTCTCAGACGCGATATAATTTTAGAAAGTAAAGAAAAAAAAAAAAACCTCATTCGCTTTCTTACTTTGAGTGATATGTCTATTAGGACTAATGGTTTTCTATTTCTTATAAACTTTACCTTTATTATTTAAAACTTGTTCGCAACAAGTTCAACGATAATTCCCAGAGGCTTTGTGATCATATTTTCTTAAATTCATATTTCGATGCATTAATAACTTATTCAAACACAGAGCTAAAAATCAGTTTGAAACAACATAAAAAGTACTATATATATATGCTTTTTTATAATGTATTACTTATTAAAATGAATTTTGAACCTAAGATATTATAATGACTTATAAATTTTTATAAAGATATTAAGCCCGATTGTTTTTAGTTACTGGATTGTATTACTTTTAAATAAATGATCACGTCAGAGATGCAAAATTTGTTTTTAACATATCATTTGACGATATAAACATAAATGAACGTTACCTCATATTATAATAAAACTGTTTTAAATTATACATATATTAATTAAAGATACAGTTCTTTTGAGAAGTGTGATATGAATATAGGAAAACCTATTTTGGGTTTCATTACAAAAAAGAATGACGAATATTTCTGAGTTGTTTTTTTTTTTTTTTAGTAAATTGATTAAAAGAAACATTTTGTTTCTGTTTAACAAAATAATAAATTAAATGTAAAATCTACGTGATTAATATAAAAAAATTAAAATCAGAAGTTTAGCGAATTCCAAAAAAGGCTGGAATACAGTTAGTGAAGTAAAAATTAAAAAAATAAATAAATAGAATATTGTATTAGGGCATGTTAAATCTTTTTGAATGTATTGAAAGTCACTTATGAACTTCAAAAAATGATATTATAATCATGTCAAATCCATCACTTTTACTATATAATGACATTAATATTATGATCATTTTTGAATAAAGATAGAATAATTGAATTAGCAATTCTAAATGATATAACTATTTTTCACTACTTAATTACACATAATAAAGAAACAAACACTTTTTGAAAACGGAAAATTCATTGTACTGAGAAGATATTTGGAAAACTTTTAAAATATGGTGGTGATAGAAATATTGGACATTTTCAGGAATGACAAGAAGTTGTGTCACATGATCTTAAAATTATTTTATTGTTTCAGTTTTAAAAAATAAATGCAATAGACAAGATTGCAACAATTATCATGGAATATATAAGAAAGGTTAATTCAAGTTATAGATAAAATGATGTCAAGTGAATCATCATGGTTTTAGATAATCAAAAAAGTCGTTATAGATATAGATTTATTACAGATAATTGTGAAAAATGTGTTGAAAAAAAAATTTACACATAGCTTCTATTGCTTAGATAAAGACATTTTAAAGAACAATTTAATCAATTAATCAAATAAATCTAAGTCTGTTTATAATTAGATATCCATCTATTTTTATTTGTTAAACCACTAAACATCACATGATCACATTTTTTTACACTTACAAAAGCTGTTTACCTAGAGGCACATCTCAGTGCAAGCCTAAGTAATCAATGGATGCAGGAAGGTTTGCACATAAAATGACTATTCATTCAATATCTCCAGATTAGTTTCAAGCTTGTGACTTTCATCAATAAGGAGCCTCAGATCCTGAGAGCATTGGACCTAGAATTTAGGATCTAATGTAACCTTACTGTAGCCACCTTTAGCTTAATAGCTAACAATAAAGCTTTGAGTTCAAAATAAAAACAATAATGTTTTCAATTCAAGTTCATTAGCTTGTATAGTCATATAAATCTGAACTAAATTCACTATCCATACTTTTGGCATCTTTGATTCTTTAATAATCACTGTCACCATAATCATATTGGACAAGATTGGTGTTATATCACTAAACATCACATGATCACAATTCTTAATATATACACAAGCTGTTTACACAGAGGCAATAATCTCCATACAGGAGTACCACTCAGTGAAAATCAGAATAATTACTGGATGCAGGAAGATTTGTCCATAAAATCCATATCTAGTGCCTACTCATCCAATATTGCCAGCCTAGGTTCTAGATTGTGGCTTTCATCAGTGAGGAGACTTAGATGTGAGAGTACTTCCTCTAGAGCTTAGCATATAATGCAACTCTCAGATCCAAGGCTCCTCATTAATAAAATCCACAAGATAGAAATTAGTCTCAAACTTTTGGATAAGAAGATACTAAATAGAGATTTATATGCACAAACCTTCCTGCATTCATTGATTACTCAGGCTTTCTCTTAGTGGTGCTACTATATAGAGTTTTGTCTCTGTATAAAAAAGTTTGAATATGCATAAAAATTGTGACTGTATGATGTTTAGTGGTTTAATACCAATCATTTTTAATAGGATTATGGTAACTGTGGTTATTAAAGAACCAAAGAGATCAAAAGGTATCAATGCTGAACTGAGTTCAGATCTATATGACTATACAAGCTAATAGGCTTGAATTAAAAGCATTAATGTGTTTTCAGTTTAAACTCAAAACTTTTTAGTTTGCTAATAAGATAAGGTGACTTCTGGAGGGTTCTATTAGAACCTAAGATCAAAGATCAATACTCTCAGACTCAAACTTTTCACCTACAAAAGCCACTAATTAGAAACTATTCTGGGGATATTGAGTAGGCAGGAAATGAGGATTTTTTGCACAAACTATGAAACCTTTGATTACTCTGGCCTGCATTGATTGGTATTACTAAATGGAGAGTTTTGCCTTTTGTACATTTTATTTGCATTATATCATTTAATATATGAAATGGAAATATTGTAAGTTGCAAAATGAAACATTTGAAATGAAAATTGGTTTTAAAGAAAGATGTGTACTATTTCCAAATTTGGTTTATATTTTTATAACAGTAATCTTTGTACCAGTTGAAAGGTCATTTAATGAATCAAGGATTAAGAAGTGATAAAAGTTTGATAAATATTTTTTTAATCTGAACAAATGGAACAATATTTATTTGAATTATGAATTCATAGTATACTGATGATTATGCTATTCTTTTTAGTTCTAAAGATGATTCCCAAAATATATTTTATATTTTGCATGCAAAATTTAGTGAATTTGTTTAATATTTAAAATCTAAAATTCTTAATCAGTCAATAATGAAAAAAAATCCATTTTTGTTGCCTTTGGTTGGGTACTTAAAAATATAAGACAATTGAAAAATATTGGTAGATTTTCAAGTGCAACCGTGGACTGAACTTTGATTTTTAGGCACATTACTGATTTTAATATGCAAATAATGTAGATAATTTTCTCAGATGGTCTTCAATTTGAAACTATAAACCAATTCAAAAATCTTGGTAAACTTTCAATATTGAAAGGGAGACTTGGATGTTAAGGCACAGCACAGATTATACTGTACTGAAAATTTTAATAAGGTAAAATGTATAAAAAAATATTACATAGAAACAATTACAACAATTAAATTAGATATTTATAAAGCTGTTATTTTAACTAATTTATTGTAGTGAAATAAAACTTTAATACTCTATTGATATACACTATTGATATAACCTAAATATATTGAAAATTTCAATTAAGGCTGTTCCCTAAACTTTTAAAAATACAATGTCAAAATCATAAGACCAATGAATAAGTTTTTAAATCTACTCACCTTGATAATACTAAATTGATTATTATAAGATCACACATATGATAAAAATGAGCAATACAGGACATCCTAAAAATAAACTTTATAATGAAATTGAGATTTTTTTTATATGGAAGAAACAAATCCTGTTAAAGTTATAAAGAATATCATAAAGATCATTTGAAGTAAATGCAATTTTATTGTTTTTTGGGGGACTTACATAAAAATAGATTAAAGTAAATAGATACAATATGGTGTGCTTGTTGAAAGTATTAACGAAAAAACTTGTAGTAAAAGAAATTAAAGGTTAGTATTGTAAAGTTTCAAATAAAAAACAAAGAAAGGCAATGGGAACATGCAATATGAGCACATTAGTAAATAATGAGTTGGTTTATATTGCTATTCTAAAATTCCTCTAAAATGTATGATTATTATTATTTTTTGTCAATTTCAGAATGGCCATAGAAAAATAACATTTAAAAAATCTGCTTGACTTAAGCAAGAGCATGACTTTTGAGCCAGGATACATGATTTTTATCACAAACAGGAAGTCTGTATGAATAATTTAAGTTGGATGTAATAATTTAGAGATAGATTAACAATCATGATTTCATTTCATTCATGAATGATTTTATGTAGCCATTTTTTCTCATTGCTAGAGGGTTTAATCATAGTGTAACAGAAAGCAAAGAAAAGTAGGCACAGAAATAAGGATGACAAGTCACCATAGTTTTACAATAGATATTTATATATGAAAAACCCTCAAATATTTAAACAATATGTGGAATATTAGTTATGTACTAATGTTGATGGAAAGCTTTTTATGCATATGACTTTCATTAATATGGGTTGTATGCACACAGAAGTTTAGTACCCAATCTCTCAAAATATAACATCTCAACAGTAAAATGTCTCCATGTCATGCTTAATAATTCAAAGTTGATAATGATAAAAATAAAACATTTTTGCTTGTCCTAATTATATTTTTTTCTTGTTGATCAAAAGTGGTCCTTGTTTTTTTAAAAAAGATATAGATTAAAAAATATAATAAGATCCAAAATGAGAGGTGGAATTTAATATCATTGTAATGAAACCAAAGACAAAGAGTGGCATAAAAATATTAAAAGGCTAGAATACTAAAGACAAGTATATAGTTTTGGCAAATGTCTGGACAATATGCCCTCTAACAGCTGACATGTGCTCACTTCCCTGTCAATGCAATTGACATATGGAAATTATTAAATATGTAATTAGTTTTTTGAAATAAACCTATTTAGACCTAAATAAATTATTTTATTTTTATATTCTTGAAACAGAAAATTTATTTTTTATTTTATTGTTTCTGTGTAATAAATTATTATATATTGATCTCATTCACTGGAATTTTTATGTAAATATATATTTCTTTTCAATGTTATTAAGAGACTGTACTGTATCCATCTACGGACTGGAGTAAATACTAGCCTACCTTGAATTACAGTGAAATGTACATATATGTTGTATTATAACTCCTTTTTGCAGATGATAGTACTTATACTGATGACTCATAAATACCTAACAATTCACAGGTAAAGCTTTTGATATAAATATCAATTATTCGAACATAACCATATATATATATATATATATATATATATATATATATATATATATATATATATATATATATATATATATATATATATATATATATATATATATATATTGCCTAAAGCTAATCTGTGATAATGTCCATATATATTCAATGGACCATTAGTAAGAATGGATTTCCATTCTTGCTTTTAAAAGGTGTGAAGGTTGCCTTGACAGCAGTTTCAAATATTGGTTGCTATATTTACTGTGAATGTGTAGGTGGTTACTGGTTGGAAACTAATTACATCATTATCCCAGATTAGCTTTAGGCACTGTTTCGCTTATTATTTCTAAATAATACATGGGTAATTTAAAAGTATTGCATTAAGTAATGTTTTAGATGACTATTTATTAGTCTGTACATCATTATCCCAGATTAGCTTTAGGCACTGTTTCGCTTATTATTTCTAAATAATACATGGGTAATTTAAAAGTATTGCATTAAGTAATGTTTTAGATGACTATTTATTAGTCTGCAATATAGTGACATGTTTATTTCATGTTTAAAGAGGTTTATTTAAACTTCATTGTAACAATATTTCATACTCTGTAGTCAAGTTGCAATCTTTAAGTAACCATATATATTCAATGGACCATTGTAAGAATGGATTTCCATTCTTGCTATTAAAAGGTGTGAAGGTTGCCTTAACAGCAGTTTCAAATATTGGTTGCTATATTTACTGTGAATATTTAGGTGGTTACTGGTTAGAAACTAATTATATATATATATATATATATATATATATATATATATATATATATAATATATATCTATTAACATATATATATATATATGGCTGCAGAAAGGAGTTTGCTATTAACTGAAAGGAGACCCTTTGATTCCTCTTGGAGGCCTTAAAGCAACCGAGCAGGGCAAATTCCTAATGTCCACTCCATATGTTCTTGTCGTTGCAGCTGTTATTACTATATGTTTATTCATATAGTATACGAACATGGATGGGCTGCTCACCAACACGCATTAGCCAGCGTGGTGAGTTTATTGGCTTTTTACCTCTGAGTTTAAGATCAAGAAACACCATGGTCTTTCTTCTCAGTGCCTGATAAGGCAGAATGAATGTTTGTGTAAATGATAAAGATTTTTCCCAATTATACAATTATGACAGACAAAAATAAAGCATGGCCCTTAATCCCAGGTGGCTGTAAATTCACCAACCAAGGCAGCGGTTGGTGGCCGAGGTGGGGGGTGCTAAGAATATCCTGGAGGCGGACCCAGGCTGCCATTTGATGATGACATTTTATTTAGGTACTTACAACTGCAGATCACTTTCAAGTGAAGGAAGATTGCAAGAATTAGAAGAAGAACTCTCTTATATTAAATGGGATATTATTGGACTTTGTGAAGTTAGAAGAAAAGGTGAAGAGACAATTGATTTAAAAAGTGGACATATGCTCTATTATAAAGGCACAAATATTGGAAATACAAGTGGAGTAGGATTCATTATAAATAAAAAGTGGAAGAACATTTGTGGAGATTGATGGTGTATCAGACAGAGTGGCAAGATTAGTTATACAACTTAATAGCAGATATCAAATGCAGATAATTCAGGTTTATGCCCCAACAAGTTCTCACAGTGATGAAGTAGTAGAAGATTTTTATATGGATGTACAAAAGGCTTTTGATCAGAGTAAACAACATTTTAAAATTGTTATGGGAGATTTTAATGCTAGAATTGGTAAACAAATGAAAAATGAAAGTGTTGTAGGTAATTTTGGTTATGGTAATAGAAATGGAGAGGACATAGACTTGTGGAGTTTGCAGAGAAGGAAAAACTTTATATTATGAATTCTTTTTTTGAGAAAAATGTTAGAAGGAAATGGACATGGAAGCATCCAAATGAAGGTACAGCAGAATTGGATTATATTTTGACTAACAGGAAATACATATTTCAATATTGTAATGTTCTTAATAAATTTAACACAGGAAGTGATCATCGATTAGTAAGGGGTAAGATACATGTTAATGTAAAACTAGAGAGACAAAAAATTATTAAGAAAAACTATATTTACAGTTGATATTCCTAATCTTCAGAAACATTCTAATGAATTGAAATTAGAACTTACAAATTGGTATCAAGTATTAGTAGATTTTGAACATGATTCAGATTTGAATGAAATTAATATGAAAATAACTGATACACTTTTAAAAACTGCAACAAAGATAGCTGGTAGAAAAAAGCAGCAATTGACTAATAAAATTTCTACTGAGACTAGAGAACTTATGAAGAAAAGAAGGAATATGAAGATATGCAAGAATGATGCATTAAAAAGAATTGAATATCTCGAATTTTGTAAAATGGTGCGGAAAAGAGTTGAAAATGATATAAGAAAGTATAACTGTGAACTAGCAAGAAAAGCTGTAGAAGAAAATAAAAGTCTTAACTTGTAAAACAACATTTTGGTATTGGTAGGAAATTTATTTCTGCAATAAGGAAAAAAAATGGAATTATTACTAAAAAGAGGGATGACATTATGAAATTGGTAGAAGATTTTTATCAAGAATTATATAGTAATAAAGAACAAGTACCTCCTATATCTATTACATCTTCTGAATTGTCCAGAATTTTAAATGAAGAAGTGAGAAATGGAATTAAATGTATGAAAAAAGGAAAGGCTCCAGGTAATGATGGAATTATAATTGATATATTAAAAGAAGCAGGTGAAGAAACAGAAAAAATATTAGCAAAGTTATATACCAAATGTCTAAATGATAAAGATGTACCAGATGATTGGAAGAATGCAGTAATAATATTAATATTTAAAAAAGGTGATAAAGAAGATATTAGAAATTACAGACCTATCAGCCTTTTATCAGTTTTATATAAAATTTTTACCAAGATAATTACAACTCGTCTACAGAGAACCTTGGATTTTCACCAACCAAGAGAACAAGCTGGATTTAAAAGTGGTTTTAGTACAGTAGATCATATTCAAGTATTGAGAGAAGTTATAGAAAGGACAAATGAATATGAGTTGTCATTATGTTTTGGATTTGTAGATTATGAAAAGGCATTTGATTCTATAAACATTTCTTCAGTGATTAAAGCATTGGATCATCAAGGTATAGATCCAGGATATTGTCATATTTTAAAGAATATTTATAAAAATGCAACAGCAACAATTAGATTACATAATGATACAGGGAAAGTCAACATCGAGAAAGGTGTAAGACAAGGTGACTTCATATCTCCAAAACTTTTTACAGCAGTGCTGCAAGAAGTATTTTGTGGATTAAAATGGGAAACTAAAGGAGTGAAAGTAAATGGAGATTATTTAAGTCATTTAGATTTCGCAGATGATGTAGTTGTTTTTGCAAATAATGCTTCCGAGCTGCAGGAAATGTTGCAGGAGTTATCAGATGAAAGTAGGAAAGTAGGACTAAAGATAAATGTTAAAAAGACTAAAGTAATGTTTAATCGATTTGCTCAAAATATGAAAATAAAGATTGATTATAATGAATTAGAAGAAGTTAAGAGTTACAAATACCTTGGTCAGATTATTAATACAGATGGAAACATAATAGAGGAAATTAATCATAGAATTAAACTTGGTTGGAGTGCTTTTGGTAGAAATAACTTGATATTAAAAGGAAATATGCCTATGTGTTTGAAAAGAAAGGTTTTTAACAAATGTGTTTTACCAGTTCTTACTTATGGATCTGAGACTTGGACACTTAATAGAAGATCAACACAGAGACTTCAGACCACTCAAAGAAGTATGGAGAGATGTATGTTGGTAGTAACAAGAAGAGATCGAAAACGCAATGTATGGGTAAGAGAACAAACAGGTGTCACTGACCTCATTGAAAAAATTAAAAGATTGAAGTGGAGTTGGGCTGGTCATATTGCTAGAAGAGATGATAATAGATGGACAATTGAAATTTTAAACTGGATTCCAAGAGATTGTAAAAGACCCAGAAGGAGACCACATGTAAGATGGATGGATGAAATAAGAAAATGTGTAGGGGTGATGTGGAGAAGAGAAGCTAATGATCGGAGAAGATGGATTAAACTTGGAGAGACCTTCATCCTGCAGTGGATTGATAATGGTTGATAATGATATATATATATATATATATATATATATATATATATCAATATCAATATATATATACAATATATATATATATATATATATATATATATATATATTGTACCCTTACTTCCAGGAAATATATAATAATGATAAATTGGTCTAGCTCAAATAAATAACTATGTTCACTTTTAAATGTATCCAATCAATAATAATAAAATTTTTAATACTATCAATCATTAAACTAGCTTTAACTAATAAATAATAATATAGTTCTGTTTTATAAATTAAATAAATAAATATCTAATAAAAATAATAAAACTATGAAGTGAGTTTACAAGTGGCAAAAGGAATACATTGAACCAATATTTCACAGGATATCACCTCAAAGACATAAGAATACTATCCTTACTGTCATTACTTAAACAATAAATATATAGTACACCTACATCTTTAATTAAAATTAATTAAGTAAATGACTCTTAACAAATTAATCTGAATATCTTTATAAAATGATTATGCTCAAGTTATCTCAGGTTCTTTTAAAATAATTCCAAAATAATTATAAATATCTGTAATTAAGTATGATAAGGGATTTAATATCATTCCCAACTACATCTAACTAATACTAATACTACTAAAATAATAATATTAATCTTCAATCTATAATTTAATCTCATATCTTTTCTACTTGTAATATTACTTATGTATAACAAATAATAATAATAATGTAATATAATCTTCTATTATCTATCTAGCATCTTAAACAAACATACATGGTATGATATTATAATCTGAGAATATGTGGCAATCACTAATAATATAATTCTGTGTAAATATTCTGTGGTTATTCTATAACCATCATAATGCTACAATAAATGAAATTTCTTTAATAAAAATTATATCAATGAAACAGTACAACTCTTAAATAATAACTTTATTTGTGTTGTGCAACTATTATGTCTTCATTCAAATTATCTGTGATTATGTAATTGTGATGTGAAGAAATTCAGTCAACACCAAGATTTATAACAAAACTTAACAAATTTATTAATAAACTTTAACAATAAATTATATACAGTATATACAATATGTATGAACTTTGTTTTACTCTCATTTAGGTAATCTCACAAAAAAAATGAATTAAATAAAAAAAAATATCAGATACAAAAAAAATAATTGCTTTATAAAATTCTTATTATTAGAATATTACCATAATATCTTTTTGACCTTCATTAAGTTTCTTTTTAAATTATTACATGGCAAAAATATTATTTAAATTATTAATTTAATATACCTTTATTATTTATTATTTGGTTTTAAAATATTTTTATTATTTCAAATAATTATTCCTAACCTACTCATAATGTAAATAATCTTAACTAATAACATATCCATTAATCTAAACTGCTTATTACTCATTAATATAATGTCAAATAAAATGTAAGTATTAATGTGTATTCTTATTATAATTTTTTTTATATAAAATTATGATCACTTACATTCTTCAAATGTGATTTATGTATATTTCTTTTACTTGTAAAAATATGCATTGACATTTAATTTTTTTAAAACTTAATGAATAAATAATATCTTTAGAAAAACACATTTCACTCATCATTTATTTATTTGTAATAAATAATAATGAGTCTCAAACATAAAAAGTTTATGATTCCTTATTAACAAGTTATAATCTTGTACTCTTTACCCTTACTCATATCCTTACTTTTAAAACAATACAACCCATTTTATCTTTTTTAATAACAATTCTGCATTTTAAACTTACTGATCATTTCATAGTTTAAAATACTATCTTTTGTGATGCAATCCAAGCAATATCGATAGTAAATACACAAGGAGATATATGGAATAAATTAGATTTTAATTTAATAGTGCTTCTATTAAATAACCATCATGTTCACAGTGTATCATAAATAAGGTATGACTATTTTAGATCATCACCTCTACTAATAAACATAATGTTCAAGCTATCTATTCAGATCTATGGAACATTACAACTTCAACATACAGAAAATAACACTACCATGAATAAATACAAGCTATAAGGCTAAGTTATCTATACTTGCACAATAATCACTATCGTCTATACTTATTCCGATATAAACAATTTCTACCTAAAATATTATCTTGATACTATTTAACTTAATACCAAGCTTACATCACTAAGTCTATTCCTACATTCTTATAATTATAAATAAATTCATGTCTGAAATAACCATTTAACCAATTGATAAGAAAATATTATTTTATCCCTTAGTAACTTTAAACATAAATACAAACAATCACTATCGAAATCCCAGTTCATTATTTTGGTCACTTAAAATAAACCTTAAATTCCGTTATAATAGAATCATATACTTATATTTCCCTTATATTAAAATGTATTTATAATATTATTAAAAGTATGTATATTTTATAACATGAATAAACGAATTAAACTATGTGTACATATTGTGTTTTTCATAATCATTTCATACATCCACACTAAGATATATACTAAATCAATACATAGTAAAATGATCAACACTTTTATAATTATTACTATCAACAAGATGTATTCATTGTCAATTATTCCATTAATATTTCTGGATCATGAACTAAATAAAAATATTATTTAAATATCACTCCTACCACATCATCATACTTTAAAATATTAAACTTTTTTTTTTAATGTTTAAAGATTTTTTTTGAATAACTAATAACTAAGTTAGTAAATAATTTAATGTTTTTATGTTTCTATCCTTTTCTATTTTCTAAGCATTATGATAAAAGTTAGTAAAAATAAGATTTAAAGTTCATATTTACAAAAAACTCAGACAAAGTTCTTTATGGAAAATATCCTTTCCTTCTGCAGCATTTGTTGACAAAACATCTTCCTTTAATGAAAAAAAACTATGCATGCTCCAATAATTCTCCTTTCATGACATGTCTGACAATTTTTTAAAAATAAAGAAAATAAGCAAAAGTAAATTGACTTGTAAAATACTCCAATTTCAATACAAATAGTTCTGAGTTCTTCTTTTACTTCCAACAGTAATTATTAAATGCATTCTTAATTCTCTATTATGACATATATCTTTTAAAACTTTACTACTTTTAGTTAAATTTCCTGCAGGTCAATTTTGCCTGAGTACAACATGGTGTCTATAATATTATTATTATAGTTTTAAAATATCTCTAGAAATACTTTTACAAATATATTCTGAATGTCAAGCATGCAACAACTATTATTTTGAAGATTTTCCCAATGTAATATCAATTATTTTACTAATAATATTCATTTTTTAATTTTTTAAAAAAATATATTTTTCAAAAATCAATTTCAATATTTCTTTAGAAAGAAATATTTCAGTGTCTTAAATAATTGTTATTTTACATTAACAGTTTTTTTTTTTTTAAAAAAAAAAAAAAAAACTATTCTACTTTAAAAATAGCTTTCAGAATAAAATTTTCATATTTTTTCTTTCCATCTCTGACTAGCTTTTCTGCATCTTTTCTGTGAAGTTCTGTCTATTAAATTTGCTATTAAACTAGCATGATTTCTCAACATAGGCAAAATTATGTGCCTATTAGGAAAGTAATAATTCGATATTTTCCTCCATAAATTTAAGTTCAATGATGACTCCTCCATGCTTAAGTTGATGGTAAATTAGACAAAATAGATCAGCAAGTAAGGAATTATTTAATTTTTAGCAACACATTTCTATATCACATGATCTTATGATAATAAATAAATATCTCCTCTTTTAGAATTTAAAAATGATAAAATTGACTATTACTAATCCGTAATTAGCTAAAGTTGCAGTAACAGTAACAATGATAGTAAGAATTAAAATAATAGAAATCTGAAAAATCTGTGCAGCTATTATATACTCCAGCCTACTCCACCTTTGATTGGTCCATTAAACAATACTTATTTGCAATGACCCTGGGCCAAGAATGCTAGATTAAAGTTAAACCTAATAATAATTTATTAAATATTTATTTTTATCATATTATTCAATTCTTAATTAATTTTTATATTTTATTCACACTTAATAAATACTTTAAAATAACTTTTAAAAATCGCCCTACAATATTTATTACTATTTCTACCATTATTTTAAACAAAACATATTTATTTTCAAAATAAAATACAAATCTGATTTTATTTATTATATTCACTTTAAAGACCCAATTTAATATTTATAACAGATAATATTATTTTATTCTGGGATAGACAAATCTAATATTTTTAAAACTTATATTAGAATTTTAAAATAGTTTTACTTTTATTTGAAAACTTCACATGTGAACATTTATACATCATGTGGTTTACAGAAGTACATGAGACACTAATAATTTAACCAAAAATTAAATTAATAATTTAATTTACAAAATATTACATAAATATTATTATAGCAAAATTTTATAATAATTATTTCAATATTATAAAATCAACTATGAACTTGTCCCACATTACTACTTTTAATTAAATTATTTTTTTAAATAAAACTATTAAATACAATTATTATTATTAAATAGTCTATTTGTTTAACTTTAAATTACTACTTTTAAAATTTCCTTTCATCATTTACTTATGAGACTTATTAAATCAGTATTTACTATGGCCTGTTTTTCCCAAACATACAATCTTATAATGAGTTTTAGTTAACTGTTATGTTAGCAGCTTGTCTATTTATTAAATGCTGCTTTCCATTTCTTATTAACATGACTTCTTTTAATTTTACATTTATTATTATTTCTTTCAATACATAAAATATTAACTTTAAAGTTATTAACATCAAAATCAAAACCATATATACATGTAATATTATGATCAAAGAATACATTGGAGAAAACATCAAAGAGGCAATTATTGCTCTATAAAGTAGTACAAAATTCAAGACAAGAGAGTGTTAGAAATGATGACATATCACCGTCAGTATTCTTGGGTCATGATGTTACATGTATGTATGTTTATGATTTTGATGTTAAAAAAGTTAAGATTTTATATACACCTGGGTCTCTTTTTACTCGGACTTATTTAACACAATTTTGAAGTTACGCAATTCATGTTTCACCGTAAGTCAAACTCCGATAATGCGATATTACTTTAAATAATAAATTCCATGCACTTATGTTATATTGAAAGTAATAGCACATTATTGGAATTCACCTTTCATCTTAGTAATTTCAATATTTTCAGTTCTTTATAATAGTAAGATTTTATGCAATAATGAAATTAAAATCATGATTTCCACATTTTATGTATACACACATTAAATTAAACAAGATTATAATGTAAATTTGTTCAAACATTGTGCATGTTAATTTTGCATTTTAAATCACATTCTGTTTTTGCTTTTTAAAAAGGAACATAATCAATTATTAATCATTTAGTGTCCACAAGTTTATTTTTAAAAGGTGAGTAATAGCTGTGGGCACAATTAAATTTGACAATTAAAAAATAAAATCTGATTTTTAATTGTAATTAACAATTTAAAAATTACTTACGGTGACTTGAAATTAATGTGATGTAAAACAAAATTTGATTTTTAAACGGAATTGAAAATTAAAGACAAAGTAAGAATTTAATTTTTAGTTGTTAGTTTTAATTAAATTTTTCCCAGCAGTGGTGAATAAATGTCTTTTTATTATCATAAGTCTAAGTTCATAAATAATTAATAAAATCATCATCTCAAAGATTAATTACTAATTACATTGTCAACAGAAAACCATTAACACAATATGAGAGTGAACTTGGTGCTAGTTGTATTTCCTCTTGTGAAGAATCTATTTTTTACCAGTTTGCAAACGAAACTGTTTATCAGCAAATAGCAATAATAAATAAAATGTGTATAAAAATGTAAATTACTGTACTGTAAATTATGCATAAAATATATTATTTTGAATAAAATTAAATATTATATTTAAAAAAAGTTTGTCTTGTATCAATTTTTTCAAAATTTGAAATTTTTTATTAGTCATTTTATTTCCTTATATTTTTTTTTGCGCGAATTTTAAAGTAAATTTTACATTGGTGGTTTGCTTTTATGTGAGTTTTGAAAAATCACAGTCCATATCTCCCCTTTTTCAAGATAAGTTACGTCTATTTTTGCATGATTTCATTTGTGCATGTTTTCTGAGGATCCTATCTATCGCGTAAAACAAGATCCAGGTGTATTGAAAGAAATAACAGTAAATGTAAAATTAAAGAAGCTATGTTAATAAGAAATAGAAAACAACATTTGATAAATAGACAAGCTGCTAACATAAAAAATAATGAATTGTGAGAAAAGTGATGTATGAAGTAATTGTTTTTATATACAATTATAATGGTATTTTGTAATCGAATTTGAATATAATTGATAAGGACTTCTTAGATAGTTGAAATTGCTTCTACTAAATTATACTAGATATTTGTTTTTAAAATATCGTTTACTGTATTAATTAGATAATGTATTTTGGTTTAACCCAGTTCGAATACTAGGCGAAAGTACCTCGAGGCCACCCATACGCGAGATATTAAATCAAGAATACTATGACCTCTGCCCATTCGCCTATTCTCGAGGCCTGATCACGAACAAACAACACCATCTGAGCCATGCATAAATTATTTTTCAACCGGCGACGGCTTAGCATCAGCGGAAAGAAACATGGACGGAAACACACCAAGAGCTAAATAGTTAAATGTGCAAAAGTACTAAGAAATATGTGTTTTGCGTTTTGCGTGCCTGGATCATTGAAAAGTAAAATAAAGCATTTATAACAAATTTAGCAAAAGTCAAGCTTGTTAGTTAAATAATAGATCTTTAATTAATGACTTTAAAATAGGAATAATGATTTAATGGCCTCCGCTATTCCCCTAAATTAATGAAACAAACTAATTAGACAATAAAAACAGATTAATAGGTTTGCGGTCTAACTCTTTTCTTCCCAATTTTATTAAAAATTGTCAACTCGATCTTCTCGATAAAGTACGATAAAAAAAGAATCTTTCGCAAAGCATTTCTAATTGCTTTGCGCTAAAAACAGTGTTTAAAAATTATTTAAAACGTATATAGTTAAATCAGATATACGTAAAGCTAATGGCGGACAAAAGAGGCGTTATCAAAGAGATCAAGTTGGCACACAAAAGAAACTGACTCGTATTTAATTAACAAACATAAATAAAATTGGAAAGAGATTTTAAATGAACAAAAATTAACTATTAAACTTAACCGCAATGGAATATTAAATATTTACACAGGTTAGTAAGGAAGAATAGCGAAGGGAAAAAGGTTAAATATAGATAGATGATCACACAATATATATAATTAAGACTAGTCTAATAAAAATGGTTACATAACAAATACATATAATTCAATGAAGCAATTAAAAAAAATATGAACAAAAGGTAGCATAAGAAATAGTTCAATAGAGGAGATACGATTACCGTCCTTTTTTCCTTGGTCATGTTCCCTACGGCGTTCGTGGCTTGATCCGACCGTCGACAGGTATTTGTCCGGACAATGAAAATATGTAGTATGGTTTCACGAAAAGTTCTCCAGACACGGCACAGAGTTCAGATGACTATTGAGTGGATACTATGGCATTTTGGATGGTATTCAGGAACCTCGGCGATAGGCAAAGCTATTTATTTGCCTAGCCGAGCATATTCATTTCCTTCAAAATACTATGGCTTTTAACTGGAGCATGTTCAAACTTCTCCATTATTTGAAAACGACAGCTGTATAACTTTTTGGAGCACAAGCTAAATGTGAAGCAAATCGGAGAGAGTTCTCCAAAAAGAAATATGAATGCACTCTCAAGAAAACTTGGAATAACCAGCAAGAAAACTCTGAATGAATCCTTCAAAAGCAAAATCTGAATCAACTGAATCCTTCAAAAGGAAAATCTGAATAATCTGAATCCTTCAAAGGGAAAATCTGAATACTGAATCCTTCCAAAGGAAAAATCTGAATAATCTGAATCCTTCAAAAAGAAAAATCTGAATCCTTCAAAAAGAAAAATCTGAATAATAATCTAGTCTTTTGTTCTCACTTCTATTTATACCCTCTCTGTCAGCTACCTTCTATTGTTTGTATGATCTGAGATCTTGATAAGCCTCCCCATGCTCCTTTGTTTCAAAGTAACATTTTCTAAAAATAACTTTT
Source organism: Epiperipatus broadwayi (assembly GCA_028023455.1). NCBI lineage: Eukaryota > Metazoa > Onychophora > Udeonychophora > Euonychophora > Peripatidae > Epiperipatus > Epiperipatus broadwayi. Next base: position 6,611 of record JAQFVV010013663.1, on the reverse strand, counting down.
ACTTTTTTACTCTAAATTTCTTTCTTTAAAGTTTGAATTCTATTAATTAAAAAGAAAGAAAGAGAAGGCCATCTTTAATTTGACTTGAATGGGCTTAACTAATTAAAATATACATTCTTTTAGAAATGTTGGTGGGCTTATCTCAAAATCAAATCATACTAAATATTTTAACAAAATTTTAACAACAATATATTATTATTTTTTTATAGTAGAATAAGCATTTTATTTCAGCAGAATTTTGCATTAACTCATATATATACGCTAGATGTATATATATGTTTGACTAATAGGTTAAGCAATTTTTATTAATAGAATGAAATTTATTTAAAACAAAATATTTAAATGTAATACACATTTAATAAGCATAATTATTTTTAACTCTAATGCAAAACCCTGCTGATATTGAACTATAAACTTAATTCAGGTCTACAATACTAATTAAGTTTATAGGAAGATGTGAAGCATGGATTGGACTTCAGATCCATTGCTTCATTTCCCAATAGTTAGTGAGCAAAAAAAAAATGTTAAAAAAAAATGCTGTTGCTTCAGGTCAGAGGTAAGAATTTGTGCCAGGTGAGTTCAAACCTACTCTTTATTTGCTGTAATATTTAATTTGTTACTACCTACGGTGTTTTCTTTACTTTATTATATCTCACGGTTTATCCATAATTCAATCTTCTGTGTCTTAAATCGGGTCTGTGTTGTATTTAGTCTAACATGGTATGTATCTATTTTTAATTTGCATATTTTCCGGGGTCCGGTGGTATGCAAGGTTTTAAGTTTCTGGCATTGTATTGTCTTTGTATGCTGTGACTATCTTTCAGCAGAAAAGCATTTTCTCCACACTTCTTTTTTAATGCATATGGACCTTTATATATTGGGAAGAACTTTTTAACTTTCCTCCATGCTTTACTACTTGGCTTAAGGTCTCTTAGCCATGCTTGGTTTCCTTTCCTGAATTTATATTGCCGGTTTCGATTCTTGCGATGCCGAGTTGTACGTCTTAATTTATCCCTTGCCTTCTTTTGTTGCTCAGTCATGTTCTGGACTTGGAGACAGATTTTCAAGCTATCAAGGTGGTGTCTAGGGTTCCCACCCGGTTCTTCTTTAAAACATTTTATGTTGCTAATCTTTGCCACAGGAGTTATAGTATTGATTATTGTCGCAGTAAAGATTTCACTGCCTTGTTGCACCTGGATTTGGTTCAACAGCTGTTGATCGTTTGTTTTTTTACTCTCCTCATTCATTTGTTCAGAGAAGTCCAACTGGTGAGTGGCTTCACCTGATTCATAATCACTCGATGATTTCATATCAGTAAGGATTTCATATCAGTGTAGTCTTGTTTTTGAGTATCATCTTCTGGTGATGCTTCTGTTACAATACTCCGTTCTTGATGGAGTTCCATATGTGCCTCCAAACGGTTCAATCTTTGCGATGTGATATTCATAAATTCTTGCAACATTTTCATCATCATTTCATCTTCATCTCTCATTTCTTTGATGAGATCTTCCAAATTGTATTTTTGTTCATTATGAGTACATATTGACCTATAAACTTCGCCTCTCTTCTGTTCCTCCATTTTTGCCTAATATTGGCTATTTTGTTATAAAACAATCACTTTGTTTGTAAAATGTGTTTGTCTTTTCATAAACAATCTGGATAAGTATATTTTTATACTAGTTATTAACACAAAAAAAATTATTTCTTTCTAAAATAAGTCACTATTCTAAATTCCAACTATCTGTTTTATTTATATGTTTTCAGAAATTTAACTTTGCCTACCTCACGAGGTCCTATCTTAACCCTATGCCTATATGTATCTGTTTGTACATGAAAATATATATATATAAAATCCTGCCGTGTCTGTCTTTAATATTTATACTACATATTAGTCTCCTCACTTTATTTATTGTTATATTTCATTAAAATATCACTGCTATTTTGTCCCAATATAATTAAAATAACACACTTACAGCTTGACCTGGCTTTCTCTGACACCTGAAACAACTAAAAAATGCATTTACATTAATACAAGTATATATATATATAAAAATATGTGAGCAAAATATACGTAAGTCATGTTTAAAAATTATTTTGGCTCACTATGCATACATTGTTATTTTGATCATCTACTATAGTTTGGTTTATTTGATATCCGATATGAGAGATTGCACTTGCCGACAAATTTATTTGAGAAGGGCGCCAGTCGACAAGACAATGGCCATATCAAATATACATATTAATGGATAATGATCCAAGCACACATTGATAAGGTTTATAAAGTTTAATGCGATTACAATTTATTTTGATTTTCACTTCACTTTCAAAAAAAATCTCTGCATGAATAAGTAAATGGTATTTTAAATGACAATATTAATTAAGTCTAAGACGTATAACAACTAAGTAAGGTAACATGTCTGACCTGGGTTCGAAACCACGCTACCATTTTGGTCAAGACAGAAAAAAAATTTAACCAGCCTAAAGTACGATTAACAAAACAAAATATTAATACAAAAAACAATTAAAATAAAAGTAAAATCCCATGATAACCGCCACTCCGAATTATGAACCTGGGATCGAAACCAACTACCATTTTGGTCACACCCGAAATAGATTAACAATTATCAAGCAATTTTACAGAATCACGCATTGAGATCAAAAACTGTTTAAAAAAACATTTATATAAAAACGGGTTTTACCGAACTATAACGAAGTGTATACCATATGCACCCATATATATGAATATGTACATCATTAAATAAGCATATATATGACTACATATAAATATACAAACAGATATACCTATACAAATATTTCTTTTATTATCATGTACATGAATTTATTAGAAAGATGTCATATTGCAAACCGCATACTCCTATTATTTCAGGCTAGTAAACGCTGGTCGCAACTATGACAAGGAAGCAATGATTGCGGACATAGACCTATTATTTCAGGCTACTCAGCAATCGAGAACTCTACAATGTAAGGGGTCTTCACCTAAACGGTTACTCTAAGGGTCTTCACCAAACATGGTTACTAAAAAACAAGGGCTTCACCTAACGGTTACTCAAAGGGTCTTCACCTAACGGTTACTCAATAAATGATTCAATAGCATAATCCGAAATGGAGAAAAAAAAATCTTAACTAAAGGGTGGCTGACATATATGTTATACAAAAATATATCTTTAATATATATATTTATTAACGAACATACGCATTTACTTTTCTTATAAGATAAAATTAAGTTTGCTAGTATTGAAACAAAACTTAATTTATATATGTTTGCGAGGAAACGTAATTTCAAAATCTTTAAAAAGGAAAAAAAATTTACATGATTACAATTATTCAATATAAAGAAACGAAACGCAGAGAAAGTGAAAAAAATATTTGCTAACACCATACGTTGACACGTGTTAATTTGAACTTATCAAAACTTTTTGATCTTCAAAAAAAATTTCAATTAACGGAAAAAAATGTTATCTAAGATCTTTACAAAAATTTATACAAACGGAGAAAAAATTCTATTATCTAATTGTACTTTTTTTTTACTACAATATTAACACAACCGAATATACACTATATTTCGAAAAAAAACATTATTACATCAAAACTTCTCATATTTGAGCAATACTAAAAATAATCTAAAGTACGAAAGCTAATTTAAGGGAGGGCGGGTGGGTATATATTTGACACTTCCGCCTCATCGAAGCTATCTACTTTATACGAAAACAAATATGGCGAACTGGCCATGACAAATCTATTCATTAGGCAAAAAAAATTGGTTTAATTCTGAAATCTAATTTTATAATCACACAAAAAAAATAACTAACGGAGTGTTAACTTTTTAAATATAAACTATTCATTACATATATATACTAAACTCGGAAAAAAATTTTTTTTTACTTTGTGACACATTTAACTTGTTAATTAATTTTAAAAAAATGACATTTGGCTCACATTAGGAAACAAACTTGGAAAAATTATACATATATTATTTTTATATAAATATATTCAACTAAAACTAACTTCTCAGGGTACTAATTTTTTTTTTTAAAAAAAATGACATACGTCCCACTGCGACAAACTAGAAGCAAAAAATTTTACGTATAACTAACAATTATTTCGTGTTATTTAAAAAAACATTATATATATGTGTGTACAAACCCGGGAAAAAAAATCTACATATATATTATTCATTAATTTAAAACAGAAGAAAGTAAAAAACATTATACACCCATACAAATGTTATACAGGGCATTGCAGGGTATGTAAATTTCGAATAGACACACGATGGGCGTCCAGAATACGGAGAAAAAAATTCTTATACGTCTACCTATATTTTCAAATACCCTATTCCTATTCTTCCACTAAAAAAATGAAATTCGGCCCACGTTGGTCGACAGAATACGGAGAAAAAAAAAATTTACTGTGACAGTCAGATAATGTATGTTGGTTTAACCCAGTTCGAATACTAGGCGAAAGTACCTCGAGGCCACCCATACGCGAGATATTAAATCAAGAATACTATGACCTCTGCCCATTCGCCTATTCTCGAGGCCTGATCACGAACAAACAACACCATCTGAGCCATGCATAAATTATTTTTCAACCGGCGACGGCTTAGCATCAGCGGAAAGAAACATGGACGGAAACACATCAAGAGCTAAATAGTTAAATGTGCAAAAGTACCAAGAAATATGTATTTTGCGTTTTGCGTGCCTGGATCATTGAAAAGTAAAATAAAGCATTTATAACAAATTTAGCAAAAGTCAAGCTTGTTAGTTAAATAATAGATCTTTAATTAATGACTTTAAAATAGGAATAATGATTTAATGGCCTCCGCTATTCCCCTAAATTAATGAAACAAACTAATTAGACAATAAAAACAGATTAATAGGTTTGCGGTCTAACTCTTTTCTTCCCAATTTTATTAAAAATTGTCAACTCGATCTTCTCGATAAAGTACGATAAAAAAAGAATCTTTCGCAAAGCATTTCTAATTGCTTTGCGCTACAAACAGTGTTTAAAAATTATTTAAAACGTATATAGTTAAATCAGATATACGTAAAGCTAATGGCGGACAAAAGAGGCGTTATCAAAGAGATCAAGTTGGCACACAAAAGAAACTGACTCGTATTTAATTAACAAACATAAATAAAATTGGAAAGAGATTTTAAATGAACAAAAATTAACTATTAAACTTAACCGCAATGGAATACTAAATATTTACACAGGTTAGTAAGGAAGAATAGCGAAGGGAAAAAGGTTAAATATAGATAGATGATCACACAATATATATAATTAAGACTCGTCTAATAAAAATGGTTACATAACAAATACATATAATTCAATGAAGCAATTAAAAAAAATATGAACAAAAGGTAGCATAAGAAATAGTTCAATAGAGGAGATACGATTACCGTCCTTTTTCCTTGGTCATGTTCCCTACGGCGTTCGTGGCTTGATCCGACCGTCGACAGGTATTTGTCCGGACAATGAAAATATGTAGTATGGTTTCACGAAAAGTTCTCCAGACACGGCACAGAGTTCAGATGACTATTGAGTGGATACTATGGCATTTTGGATGGTATTCAGGAACCTCGGCGATAGGCAAAGCTATTTATTTGCCTAGCCGAGCATATTCATTTCCTTCAAAATACTATGGCTTTTAACTGGAGCATGTTCAAACTTCTCCATTATTTGAAAACGACAGCTGTATAACTTTTTGGAGCACAAGCTAAATGTGAAGCAAATCGGAGAGAGTTCTCCAAAAAGAAATATGAATGCACTCTCAAGAAAACTTGGAATAACCAGCAAGAAAACTCTGAATGAATCCTTCAAAAGCAAAATCTGAATCAACTGAATCCTTCAAAAGGAAAATCTGAATAATCTGAATCCTTCCAAAGGAAAAATCTGAATAATCTGACTCCTTCAAAAAGAAAAAATCTGAATAATCTGAATCCTTCAAAAAGAAAAATCTGAATAATCTAGTCTTTTGTTCTCACTTCTATTTATACCCTCTCTGTCAGCTACCTTCTATTGTTTGTATGATCTGAGATCTTGATAAGCCTCCCCATGCTCCTTTGTTTCAAAGCAACATTTTCTAAAAATAACTTTTACTTTTTTACTCTAAATTTCTTTCTTTAAAGTTTGAATTCTATTAATTAAAAAGAAAGAAAGAGAAGGCCATCTTTAATTTGACTTGAATGGGCTTAACTAATTAAAACTATACATTCTTTTAGAAATGTTGGTGGGCTTATCTCAAAATCAAATCATACTAAATATTTTAACAAAATTTTAACAACAATATATTATTATTTTTTTATAGTAGAATAAGCATTTTATTTCAGCAGAATTTTGCATTAACTCATATATATACGCTAGATGTATATATATGTTTGACTAATAGGTTAAGCAATTTTTATTAATAGAATGAAATTTATTTAAAACAAAATATTTAAATGTAATACACATTTAATAAGCATAATTATTTTTAACTCTAATGCAAAACCCTGCTGATATTGAACTATAAACTTAATTCAGGTCTACAATACTAATTAAGTTTATAGGAAGATGTGAAGCATGGATTGGACTTCAGATCCATTGCTTCA